>CM017195.1:36837381-36884881 GCA_004837865.1 Musa balbisiana | reverse complement strand
TCTCTCTCTTCTCTCTCTCTCTCTCCTCTCTCTCTCTCTCTCTCTCTCCTCTCTCTCTCTCTCCTCTCTCTCTCTCTCCTCTCTCTCTCTCTTCTCTCTCTCTCTCTCTTCTCTCTCTCTCTCCTCTCTCTCTCTCTCTCTCTCCTCTCTCTCTCTCTCTCTCCTCTTCTTTCTCCATCATCCTTTCTTTCTTTTTTTTTTCTTTTTTTTTTTGTCTTCCTCTTTAAAACATGAAAACATATCGGTATACCAACATATGAGATGCACCAATCCAACCAAATTATCAAACAATATGTACCTATCCAACCAAATCATCAATCAAGATAGGTTTGGTACTCAAAATGATGACCCTTAATTCAGAAGAAAAGCATCTGCACATGCCCACATCTTACTCTTGTACCCGATCAATGATTTCGTGCTGTTTAGCAGCAGCTGCATGGGTATAAAACCCTATTAGAAAAGAACATGTTATTCCTGTACCCTATACAACTAATACATTCAGGTTCATATGAACAATTATATGAAAAAACATATATCCACTGTTTGCAGTCATGTTTTTGACACAATCAATTGTTTAAGCAGTTTAGCTCATGCAGGATGCAGAATTCAAACCTTTGGTAGAATTGCAAATTGATGGTAGCAGTTACTGTTTACAATTGTCATGTATTGGCAGGACACCCTGGTAAGTACTTGTAAGGGAAAATTTACGCCCAAAATCTGATGGCAAGTAACTTTCCATTAAAATCTGATGGAATAACAGTGGCTTACAAGCAAACATGAAACTGTTCTTGCACAACGGCAAGCAAGCTTGCCAAGTTTTTCACCACATATGTCTGTGATGCATTTGAAAAGTGGGGAGAAAATTGATGTCATTACAAACCAAGTCCGACCATCTATTCGCCGAAGCCCAGCGGTATATTGCTTTTCCAGATCGGTGTGGATTTCTTTACTTGAAGATTTACATGCTTCATATCCGATCTGTGCTCTGCAGCCGCATTGCATGTCACATCCTACAATTGGCCATAGCCGCAAAGGCAACCTCAGACTCGCAGCCGCATTGCATTTCACATCCTACAATTGGCCATAGCCACAAAGGCAACATCAGACTTGCAGCCGCATTGCATTTCACATCCTACAATTGGCCATAGCCACAAAGGCAACCTCAGACTCTGGAAATGTGTTAGTAGGTGTCGATATCTAATAAATTGTTATGACTGAAACAATTTTGTGGGTACATACCAACTACTACAAGGAACATGATTGTAAAACAATTGAAGGATAGAAATTCCCATGAGTCTATTGAACTTCTCCTGACGCTCCTGGATGGAGAACAGATGGAAGTCCCAGCAACTGGAGGACTGAGAATTTTGACGGTGAAATCAGTAATGTGATGACGGACACCTAGATGAACAATTTTCCACTTGATCCAAAATGATAGGTATCACCTCTTCAGTAAGTGCTGTTCTTTTTGTTACCCCAAAGTGGCTTTTTCTTTTGGTCAGTGGACAAGTATCCAACCCCTCCAAAACCTACAAAATTTTTATTCACTGCACAGACGATCAAGGTAAGCATGGTTACGAAAATGTCCAAGTTACTGAAAACTTATGACTATTCATAATGGCCAAACAAAACCCAAAGGTTCAAGCAACAATATGATTTTACTAATTTCAATGGCATTTCTTTCTTATATTTTAGTCTCTTCAATATTATTCATTGCATAAAGCTATACAACTCCATCAAAACCATATATTTCACGTTCCGATCTCTGTTTACCAAATACATATTTCTTCATGCCTTATCTACTGTTTTACAAAATTTACCCAACTTCCTAGAGTTTGGAGTTCCATTATTTGAACCTAACCAATTAATTCTTAAAAATTTAGATTATGAAAGCAAGTGCAACCATTCATAGGGGTCAGGTTTTAGGTTCTACCAGGTGTGTCATGAATGAGGTTTATGGTCATCATGTAGGGTTTTTACAGAGTCCATGAAATCCAAGAGTTATACATAATAACACCAAAAGTTCTCAATAATTTTCTTGAATCTTCTCTCTTATGAGTTTTACACAATAATCCACAATTTGTAATTGCCATGAACTACTGCTCAATAGTACGAGAGAAGGGGGAAAAAATCTAAACTTTCGAATGAGGGAACTGTCTGTCCATTTTGTATATATCTAAAATTGACATGCAAACATTGTTGCATTCGCAGTATTTTCAGTATCTTTTGTTGTATTGAGTGCAGTAGGATGTACAGTAACTATTCTTTGTTGTTCGGAAGCTTGAATCTAAAACTGCAAATAAAAATCCTGTGCTGTGTTTTAGCTGAGAAAGTCGCCAGTACCTTGTAGATGAAATTAGAGATTGAAATTACTATATATGAAATCAATGAGTTACACAGCTTTGACCACCTTTGGCAACCTCAATTTCTCTCCTAACTTGTAACCATATCATATCAGCACCTTATAACCATGTCATATATGCCAACCATATCATATCAGCACCTTAAGTGTGAAAATGCAAAATCTACCTTAGTCTTAAAAGCACTGTGTTGCAGGAAAGCAACAAGATTTGCATCAAATGAACTGTTTAGCACAACAGACTATTGTACAATCAGCACTAGAAACATGTCAAATTCCAGATCAGCTATACACAAGCAAATAGAATGGATTTTTTCAACACTGTTTCTATGCTTTCAACTTTAATGTTTTTAAACAATACGATGGAAATCATCACAAGTTCACAGTATGTTTGAGATCTAAAGACCCACTTTGATCAATTTCTACAGATCTCCCAAGTCTTAAAGTTTACGAAAGGCACAATAAGAAAAAGCACTCATTTGCAACAATACAAAATTGGCAGCATTGGGTACATTTTCCATGACTCCTACAATTTGATAACAGATTTAAATAAACAATAACCTTATTCCTGACTTGACAAACGGCTTTCTCCTTTCTTGCTTAAGAAAAGTGTAAACAAACATCTAAGGAAAGATAGCTATGAGCTGCAGTAATAAAATAGAGGAAAAGATGGACAGAGAAGTAATTTCGTAAGACTAGAGAAGATGGACAGAGAAGCACTTTCATAATCGACTACAGAAGATTGACAGAGCAGATTTGCACTTAACAAGACAGAGAAGCACTTTCATAATCGACTACAGAAGATTGACAGAGCAGATTTGCACTTAAACAACTGGTTTGCGCTTGCCTCTTTGCCAGTTGTACTTTTCCATAAATAGAGAGCACCAAAAGGAGGAGCTATACACAAGCAAGTAGAATGGATTTTTTCAACATTGTTTCTATGCTTTCAACTTTCAAGTTTTTAAACAATATGATGGAGATCATCACAGGTTCACAGTATGTTCAAGATCTAAAGACTCACTTTGATCAATTTCATTACAGATCTGCCAAGTGTTAAAGTCTAAGGCATAATAAGAAAAATCACTCATTTGTAACAATATAAAATTGGCAGTATTGTGTACATTTTCCATTACTCCTACAATTTGATAACATATTTAAATAAACAATAACACAAACTTGATGTGTTCCTCAGTATAAGAACATTCATATTTCTTGAAACAAAACAACCTTAGAACAGTCTTGTCCCAAAAGGAATCTACGCAGAGAAGATAAAAATGAAGGAGTACCACATTCCATGTCAAGGATATAGGTATACATAACAAAAACAAAAGGCAGTTGATCATGAAAGTAATTTAATAGACAAACCTAGACCCCATATCAGTCAGAGCCTTGAGCACCAAGCTACCTTTTCTTTGGAACCAAAATGACCAAGACATAGACTGTGAAAAAAAATACTAATTCTCAGTATAATGTTTAAAAGCAAACTAAAACTCACCTAATTCAGCAACTTTTGTTGACTTAACATCATTAGCAGATACAGCATCATTGATAGATGAGTTCATAGCCTCAGAAATTACTTTCTCAGGTATCTCCTTAGTCTGTTTTGAACTAGATGATGGCACTTCATCAATAGCATTTCCTGATGTTAATGATAAGGATAAACAATTTTACAAATAGTTTATGAAAAATTCATATGCAAATGATAAACAAAAAAGCAGGTTTTTGAGGTAGTCACCGTGTTCCAAGTGACCAGCTTTAGGTTCTCTTAAAAACGAATTTTGCTTGTCTATCAAATCAGAGGCATTCTTACCATCCATCTCTTGGTGACTATACAAACTTCCTCAGGCTGAAGTTCTTCTCATTCAGAAGAGCATACCACCTTCCCTTCCATTATATTTCCTTCTTAGTACCAGATCCTCCCGCCCATACAAATCCATCTTATTATTGTTGTCAGTTTTTTTTGGTTGAGGAGAACTAGTATCCTTTCCTTCAGTCGAATCTTTGCCATATTCCCTCAATTCCTCATGTGATGCTACCTTATCATTCTTATGACTTTCAGGATTCCTATGATAATCTTTTTTGTAATCTTGTGATTCTATCTCTCTTTACTAGTCCTTGTCTGAATCATAATCTCTACTTAACCCTATTAGTTTATTTCTAGCATCAGCTGTGTCATAATCTTTCATAGAATTTCTTTCACTGTTCCTATTTTTATGTTCTGAAATCCCAGTTTTATCCTTAGAGTGAAAGTCAACATTTTGCCAGTTGTCTCGGTATTTATCAGATGTTCTCTCACTTTTTGTATAATCAAAATGACTATCGTTCCTCAGTTCTCAACCAGACCATGATGACTGCCGATAATTTCTATTATTGTCATCAATATGCCTGTCATGCCTCCTATAATCACCATGTCTTCTGTAGTCATGGGAATATTCATATGAATGCCTTTCAGAATGCTTCTGAGACTCATAGCCTCTGCTGGACCTGCTACGACTAGAATCCCTCTCAAACTCTCTTCCAATGGTTCAATCTTCCTTGAGATGGAAGGACTGCAGCTGTGCTCACGTCTGGGACTGCCTATTAGCGACAAAAGAAACATCTTAACTAAAACATGCTCACAAAATAAAATAGAAATTTTCAAGCATTCTATAGGAACAAATCAATACAGGCAGCAAAAATGTAGGCTTATAGACTATCTTGCTTTAGTGATAAATATTAAATTCTCAAAATATAGGTTCTCTCCACAATAGCAAAACTATGGGCACTATGTTGTTACAAAACCAGGCTATTAAGCTCTTTCAATAGTATGTCTTCTATATCCAACCAAAGCTGATAAAAGAAAGTCAATAACATCCTTCTAGCCACTGGCTTAGTAAAATCTAGCTACATCACCTAACTAACTTGAATTCCGTGCCTTTCCAATATGTGCTCATCCAGCAAATCTCATCTCTGAGATCCTACTTAAGGCCCAACTATGCATCACCTGGACAAGCGCCTTAGTTGAGGTGCTGGGTTATCAGATGCTTGCTTGGCTTCATTTGAGTTTTTGGCTCAATATACATTCCACCTACCAGCCATGCATGACCCTCTCCTTATCTATCCGCTCCATAAATACCAATTAGATCTTACATTCATGCAAATAAGTTTGTAAAAACAAACTCAACTAGATCAACAAAGATCACACTGTCTGGTGTGTATTAACAACAATCCATAACATCAAAGTTCATCATGATTTGCAGATAGTTATGATCTTATTTCTCCAAATGATATTGATGATTCTATAAATAATTGATTGGGAGCTAGTTCTTACACGCGAAATGCAAGAGATAATATGGTATTTTATCAATATTAGTTCTTACAACCTAACTTAGAATAAACCAGGTCGGCCAGTTATTTTCCAGATCATATACACACCAAACACGAAATTAATTGGGCAAGGATCCGATTACTGGTTTTCCAATGCAAGCACTCAGTCCAGTCCAGTCCGGTTCTCACAAAACTGTATATGTATTTTTATCTTCTCATGCTACAAGGTACTTGTACATCTAAAGATCAGTTCAGTCCAAGAATGAAACACTTCCAGCACAACAAAGGAATAGACAACCAAGAAAATATAAAAAGTGCACCAAACAGTTCCAATCAATGTTTGTAATTTGAAACAACAGGATTTAGATGTACAAAACTTCTTAAGTACAAAGATAATGACATCTATTTTACACATTTTAGAAGAAGAGTAGATCATTTAAATTATACATTTTATTTATTTACATCGTATTAAGTGTCCACTCATGATCAAGAAACAGACAGTAAATTCCCAAGAACTACTTCACAGAAGGAGCCTAATCCTTCTTCTAATGAGGTGGAGGAAACACAATCAGGCTACTATCAGCCACTAGTTTAAAGTACAAATATCCATCCCGTCCTACCAATCATGTAGTCCATATTCCTAAATCCTCCTTAACAGTAACAAATATAAGTTCCCTCTCACCAATCAGTAAGAGTTAGTTCACATTTCTGAGATCCTATATAGCAAGAACCTTAAAGAACATCTGTAAGGTTGGATTAATAAAGCTTAAAGAGCATATTAAAAGATTAATAAACCAAGAGTGAAGCCATTTCTCTTACTTAGGAACATCTGTAAGAACAAAATTTCACAACCAATAGATAAAGTTGGATTAGTTAGCATCAGATGAAGATGAATCCGATCTAACAACGGGTGAATGGCAGCTTCCTATTAGCTGTATCACTTGTGGGTTTTCTGAATGATGGCTTCATATCTGATTTTCTGTAGAATGATTTAATTGAGGGAGACTCCATCATTTATCACACAGGTGCAAAGCGCAAAGACCTCAACTCAGTAAAAATAATGACCAAACAGAAAAGCAAAAAATAAGAAGTTCATGCATCATGTCCTGAAGTAAATAAGATTGTGACATAGGCGCAACTGACTTTTCAAGTTAATCACTTCAATATGGTCATGAAAGCCACAAATAAGGAAGAAAATAGAATCACTAATGTTAAATTTTTGTGATCCATTAACTTCAGAATCATTGTCAGCTTACTTTGAGGGGTCTCTACATGAACCTATTTAGGTTGGTTACCCACTAGGATTAAATCATAAATGTGTAGATATATTTAGAATGGATGAGAATGTTGTACTCTATAGAAACCATCCAGGGAAAGAAAATTAGTTGAGCGAGTCGGAGAGATAATTTCCTGCATTACTTAAATCATTTGTTGTGTTTCGATTAAGAATCACCGTCAAAATGGGCTGAGGAGCTTCTTGATAATAGTGTTGTACCAAATCAAGAAATATAAATGTCCTCCAAATATATCATACAAGCGTTCTTTTTATTTTTATCATGAGAAGGAAAACCATATGCATGAAGCAAAATTGCGCCTTAATTCATCGAAAGCTGTAAAGTTCTTTTATCTACAAGAAAAGGTACTTACGATGTGTTCCATTACCACCAAGAACAAAAGAGGGAACATCTCAAAGACAGTAATAAGATCCAAGAACATAAAGAGATGGATGACAATTTAGATAAGACTACTCGCCCAAATTTTACACTAAACTCAACCGAGTCGAGAAGGAAGGTACCAAATCAGAAGAGAAGAAAGGAAGAATCAATTGCCAGAGGGCGGACTGCTAAGAAATTGGATTAAGAGAAAAACCGTGGAGGAGATACCTCATCGAGGCGAACGACGCGATCAGCGATGACAGATCCAAACGTGTTGCTATTTCTTTTACGTCCTCGATTCGCTAGGGTTTCAAACCCTCGGTCGAACTTGTCGATCGAATGGGGCAGACGGCTAAGATATGCTCCTTTGCCCACTTTGTAAGGTGAAGTTGGGTCGCATGCCGGTCCGAGTCGCGGAGCGGTCGGATCACCCAACCGGACCGGAGAACCCGGAAGCCATTCCTGATGGGCCGGAAGATTCACTCGGTCCATCTAATATATTTCACCAAATATTACTATGAATAATTATTTTCAATTAATTTTATCATTAATATATATTACACACAATTCTTTACGTATAAATAAATATATATACTTATATTCACATGTGGATAAGATAGAAGAAGATGATATTTTTATTTACTGTGTAGAAAATTTTTCCATTAAATTTTTATTCAATAGAACTTCTCTATTTTTTTAATTTACTCTCTCTCTCTCTCTCTCTCTCTCTCTCTCTCTCTCTATTATTTTTTATTATATTAAGCTTCTCAAACAAAAAATCACTTTTTGTCTACGCATACTATATCTTTTAATTATATATTTTATAATGATATGGAACGATATAAGATAATGTAAAAGGAATGTTAGTGCATCTTTATCGGAGTTGCTAATGACAATTACAATTTCTTATACAGCAGCAAAATGCTGAGTGGGTTTTGCTCCTCAATTTTTGTCAAACACATGTAAGGACAGAGCATCTTTGTCGAGATTCTTCATTGGAATTCATTTAGATAAAGGAAACTTGACAACCATTAAATGTCTCATATCCATAGTGTTTGTGGGGCTAATTAGATTCTTGGTTTTGGTTTTAGTGGTGATTGGTGATAAAAGTTACAATATTTCTAGAAAAATAAAAAAAAATTCTTATGTTATGCATTATTATAAAAGCAATTTCAATCGTCTACTTAATATCTTGATTTATGAGTTGTATTACGTACGAAGGTCATGATTGATCGTAAGAAAATCTCTCCCAATATAATAGATAATTATATCCCTCATCAACCCGATATAGTGAAATTTTATTCTTTTAAACATTGTAATATTTGAAAGAAATAAAATAATTTATTTTAACGGAATTTGGTCCTGAAAATAAGTCAGGTCGAATAAATTTCGTGTTGACTAAAATTTGAAATGTGAAGTATAGTTTTTGAAGGAATAGTTTGAAGTTCATGAATATTAAATAGACTTAATCAGATGCATTGATAAGCATGAGACTCAGCTACAAGGAATAAATTAATTTTAAGGGGGACATACATTTTATTCCAATTTATTCATCTATTTATTCCTTCTGATTGGGGTGGGAGATGGTGCTCTTTTTAAGCTACTGATGAGTAACAGTGTGACTTGCAGTATAAGTGGTGGAGCTCACATTTAGAGGAAACCATTCATTAATGATCTGTAGCTTTCTTATAGCAAAATGTACCACAGTGTCTCAGATTGGTCTGACCCACCATGCAGCCAATCAAGTGCTTTCATCTTCTACCTATCACACAGTGATCAGAATTGAAGTTTGAAATGTCCAACCATGCCAGGTTAAGTACAGTAGGATAATTATACAATGACTGCAGCAAGAACACATCTATCTATTGCATGTACTAGTGCACCTGAAATAACAAATCTTAGGAAACCAAGTCTATCTTGGTTTCATGATCTTATTTTATCATGGCTCTGTAAGTCACAGGAGACCTAAGAAGCAATGAGAGCTCACCATGCATTTGATTTCTCAGATCCTATGGCTTTTCCAATTCTGTGGTACTTAATTTACTGGATGTTTTCTCATGCAATTGTAGTGCAGCATTGAAGAATAAGATCAAAGATAAGAGCATGACAGTCTTTTAGAACAGTTGTGAGACTCAATATGTTTTCCTACTTAAAATGGAGCAAAACTAAACATGTTTAAAGAATCAAAGACAACATTTAGCAACCATTTCAATATTGAGTATGCTTAAAGAATACATCAATCCCCATGCAAGTTTACTCCACAGCAGTTGCACAACAAAAGTGATAACCTAACAGGATGCATCTAAGACCACAAAAGATAAAGAGGAAGGAACTCTAAGCAATGCAGGATATTAGTTACAATGCTCAGTGGTGAATGGGGCCAGTTTAAGCTGACACTTGCTGAACCAGTGTTGCAATCATATGTGGTGTCTATTCCTTTATATCTTGCATTCAGCTAAGCTATAAACACTGAACAGTTAATAACACTCAGTTTCTAAAATATTAGAATGAGAGGTAAAAATAGTATATGCAATGACTCCAAAATCTTGAAGTTTTGGCCCTTCTTCTGCTCACAAAAAAGAAAAGGGAACGAAGTACTTCCATATGTGAATCTGACAGAATAAAAGAAAAGGGCACCCCACGGAGTAAACTGTATGAGAGATGTAAACGAGTTTGTGAGATAAGAGAGACAATAAGTAAGAGAAAATTGCAATTCATTAACGAACTCTTTGGTATCCGATCCTTGATGAACTACAAATGCAAATCCAAACTCAAACTGTTCTTGGAACCAGAATCGAAGCCACCTTGCTCATTTGGGGAAGCCAAAGATGAAGAGGAGGAAGAAGAAGAGCCGACGCCACCCGCACCTTCCACTGCCATCTTCCTTGCGTCTCTTCCTCCGAACGAAGGCAGTGCGGGGGGACGGTTCCCTTGCAAGCCTGCCGTGCTGCCATGCACCGGCATTCTCCATGGCCCCGGGAGTGGGCTACCGTTTATGAGCTGAGATGCGGAACCAAGGCCGCCGTAGAAGCGAGTCGCAGGGTTCGTGACCGGCCCGGTGTGGGTAGTCCATGAAGGGTAGTGGGTCGGGGGCGGGTGGTCGAAACGGGAGACGGAGGGGAAGGAACTCAGATGGCGGTAGTCCAGGTAGCCGTAGACATGGCCGTCAGCGATGAAGCTGGGATGGTGGTGGTAGTGTTGGGAGGCCATAGCCGAGTGGAGATGGGTGCGCTTGGCGTGCTGGCGCTCGCGCTTGTGGGCGTTCTGGTGCCCGCCGAGGGCTTGCGACGTGGGGAACTTGCGGCAGCAGTAGTGGCACTCGAACTTCCTCGAGCTCTCGCCACTGTCAGTCAACGTGGTGGTGGTAGCGGCCGCCGGGGTGTTACTGGTCTCAGTGGTGGAGGAGGGAGGGTCGACGGAGGGGCCATCTTGTGATGCGTCTGGATCGGTGGCGAAGTCGATGCCGAAGAGTCGAATGGCAGGGCTCGTGTGGGATGTATTCTCGCGAGCTGGCCCAGGGCGGATGAAGGGCAGCTCGGAGAAGGAGTCGACGCTGACCTTCATGAAGTTGTGCGTCTCTTGCTCGCCCATCGCGCCCGTCTCAGAGCCGCCTACTCCGGTCGACTATGCAGCTATGAGGAGGGAAGGGTAGGGAGTATTGATTTGTGCTGCTTCTTCTCCGGTGGTGGTGGTGGTTCAATTAGTCATCGGAGAGTTAATAGAGATGGAGAGGAGAAGAGAAGAGGAGAAGAGAGGGGGAACCAAAACATGGAGGTGGGACCGGAATTGGTGTAGGGCTGACAAGGGATGATGCTAAACTAAAGAGGCTTTTTGCTACTCAAAACAACTTCCAAGTACTACCCGCTGCTGTTACTCACTGCTGCATGCTGCTACTACTACTACTACTACCAACTTGACCTCCCATCACCTCCAACCTTCCTTCGTGTTCTCTTTTCTCATCTGTACACGCCATGAACTTAGTTGAATGCATCTCTCTCTCTCTCTCTCTCTCTCTCTCTCTCTCTCTCTCTCTCCATCTCTGTGTGTATGTGTGTGTGCTGCTTTGAACAGGGATTGGTTGGTGGCAATGGATTCTTTATGGCCGTAAGCTTCTTTGTCTGAGCGCTGTAAGTGGTCCTGGGCTGTGGCCATCTCCACCACCATGGACTAGAACGGCGAGTTGCAGTAAGTTAAACATGCTTTTACTGGAAACGTACTCTCTTTTCACCTTCATGTCTTCATGTAGGACTGTGACTGAGGACTACACAATCCTTGTCTTAAGATCAAACAAATTGATTGACAGGAGGACCTGTTATATACATATACATATATATATATATATAGATATATATATATATATTCACCTCATTTCCCAACTTAGTCCGTGTCGAATAAATGCACTAAACTATCTTCCATCTGAAGATAATAACAATACAACTTACGTAGCTATTGGATTGCCTTCTGCTATGGGAGCATGCACTATCAGATTTCAATGTCACCGAGAGGAAAAAAAGGATGACAAGGAAGGAGAAGCGATTACCGAATCCAATATGGCGAGCGGTCACGTAACTGATAACGACTCGACATGCGTGGTGGATTCACATAACTGTCACATAGGTTGCTTTTCTTAGAATGACACTTAACCTAGATTTTGCAAGCAGCAAGAAAAGATCTGAGAGACGGATGGGAAACGGAGGGTCGGAGATGGATGAGGAGGGAAGCCCAATGGTACGGTGTCGTTTTCAGGGGAATGGTAAATGTGGCAACCATCATCATCAACCTTCTCCCCTTTATTTGCTGCTCTCTTTCTCTTTTCCCTAAGACACAGCAGTAGCCTTTTTACAGCTCCAAAAAGGCTCAGTTTTGCTGTTCGGTAGCAGTCGGAAGTAGTTATCCGGCGTTGCTGTGGGGATCCATAAGTAGGTTTTGTGATACCGGAGGCGATGTTTGAGCCGCTCTGCCGTCTGGTGTACTTAGGTTTAGGCTGATATAGTAGTTTAATGATCATGTCATGGCACGGCGCCTGTGGAGGAGAACTGCGAAGACAAAGAGAGCCTGCGAGTTAAAAGAGGAATTATTAATGCATGCAACGACTCATCGTATGTGGATACAAAATTGGGCCCCATTTCTTTACGTGAAAGCAACTAAAGAGCATCGGTACGTAGTTATTTGGGAGGCCGAGATGAACTTGAAAGTAAAAAAAAGAAAACGAAAAGAAAATTTAAAGATCATTAATCGAATATTATATCGAATCTAAATCTCTTAAAGAATTTGAATCTAATTAGAACTCATCGAATCCTCCAAAAGTGTTTGTCAACCCAACGACAGTAATTGGCTTCTCTGTGCAAGATGAAGTGAGTTGCAGTCACTGAAACCAGAAGAAGGTGGATTGGAATGGTTGGAAAAAGAAGGTTGGTTTCATGAAATCCAACGGGGTTGGCAAGAAGAAGGGCAGTGGAGACTCCAGCTAACAATTCTACGGCATGCAGGAGAGTGGAAAGAGCCATTCTACTACTGGCAAGCATGGGCCAGAGAAAAGTCAGAAGGTTCCTGCGGGAGTGAGTACCAACAAGTGAAATCGACTTCGTGTGCATTCTACAATATTGACTGAACTCTTTATCTGCAGAGTTTGCTGTAATTCCTGCATGTCTCACCAATTTTGTAGTCATTCCCTCCTTCCCCCACCTTCAATAACTGTTTTCTACCCTCCTCCCCTTACGCCTTCTTCACCCTCTTGATTGCTCCACAGGGACAGATCACTGTCGTCCGACCATCTGTCCCATCTCTCAAACTTTGGGCTCCTCGCTCGGCACCAAACTCTGAGCTCTGTATTAATGGTGGCACTGTCCTAACGAAAGCCACTCTGCTGTCCCCCCCCCCTTTGTGTCTCCAAGAAAATTGCCCAACTCTCATGACACCGACTCCTGAGGTCATCATCATCATCCATCCATCCATGGTGGATACAAATCACCACATAACACTAGCTGAAGCGAAGTCATCGTTAGATCTGCGTGAGGTGCACCGGGGGACCGTCTTCCGGACCCCCTCGAACTGGAGTTGTCCCACTGTCCTGCCTCCCTCAACTTGAGAAATCATGGAGGATGCCTTCTTGCATGGAGTGGAGTGGAATGGAGATTAAATTTTTTCTGCTTCGGCAGCTCTGCATCGACTCATGCACATTGTCGCAACCCATGGATCAGAACTGCACCAGCTTAAGCCGCAGGGACTGGAGATCGAAATGGGTAACCGAGAGGGTTTTGGATACTTAAAACTAGGAGGAAGCCATGGATGCACTTGTTGGAGCACTAGAGAGGCGTACAGTACCAGAATTTGAGGGTGATTGTTCCCTCCATGTAACACTCATGCCAATGTCAGAATTGGATAGGGCCTAGCTCTTAAAGACTTAGGTGGTCTTCTCAAGACATGGTGTGATAGTGCTGTCGGGAGATCTCCAATCTTAGGACCACCGAGTGAATTAAAGAGTTGGTGATAGGAGAGTAGCAAGGAAAAGATGGAGGAATTCCATTCACATGTTTGGCAATCAATAAACAGGAGAGGAGGTGGAGGGAAGAGAATCTTGGGGCATGTAATATGATTGGTGCTCCACCATACATATAAATAAATATATTTGTTTATTTACAAAGTTGAGGTTCAGATGGAGTTGAACATTCCTTATCAGGTTGATATGACCAATCTCATTGGCTGGATATCGCATTCCTACGGCTCATGAAAGGGATTGCTTGATGGAGGAAGTGAATGGAGAGAGAGAGAGAGAGCTCCCAAGGAATCACAAGTGGCTCAGTGATCACCTCATTTTGCAAGACCTTCGACAGACCACCCTAATAATTGCTCAGCATTGACATAGTCTGAAGGATTTGTCCGCTTATGATGCTGCATCTCAGTTGCAACCATGGGCATAAAACAACTTGAGGAGGAGGAGGATGTGAGACCTGGTCAGGTGTGTGAACCAGTATTGATCAGCTTCATCTTCTGGGTTAATGGGGACAACAACTTGGCTCGGATGGCAATAGCAACAAGGCAGAGAGCTCTGTTGATAGAGGACTGATGGTCTCTCTCTTAAGGGCCCAGAATGATAATGGGCAGTAGAAGGCAAAGCATGCTTGGAGATAGGACCACTGCAACATCCCAAGGTAACAGCTCAATCTAGTGGGGGGAACTTTTAATGACAGTTTTAAGTTCTTGTTGCCTTTCTGCAATGGGATGCTCACTTATTAATCTGATGGTCCAGTGATTTAATCTGATTTTGAGATTGATGTTGCTGCATCAACTGCTCCATTTAGCCAAATAAAATGGGAGCACTGAGATCCAAGAAAGGATACAAAGCAAGAAAACCTGCTGAACAATGGATTGATGAAATAGAATCAGAACAAATATGTTCTGACCATTCACTATCTATCTGGCAGAGTCTCTACAAGCTGTACAAGTCGGAAAGAACTACTATTAGAAGCACGACTGACTTGCAGCAGTAAGATTATCACTACAAGAGAACATAAAAATGATGCAGCAGAGAGATTAGATTACAACTACGACCAAAATCAATGCGGTCAATCGAGTAGGATCGGCATCTACAGACCTAAACAAGATATGAGTGAGTTGAAGAGCATTCAATTCAGAGGTGGGAGTCCTCCAGAATACTAACGAGCTATGAGTACATGGGTGTGCAAGTAAAAGTTAGTGGGGGTAGGAACAAATGGATTGCTCTCCATCAGAGAGAGGGCTACCACCCATTGACACCATAACTCTGGTAGGTGAAGGTTAGAGAAGTTCACATGAAAGTGGTAGCCATAATAAGTTGGATTCCTTAAAGATGGTCCCCTTTCCTTTACTACTGAGAGACATGGGGAAGATGATACATCACAGCGAAAGGTGTAGCAGTATTCTTGTGAACCACTCGAACCCTTTGGAGTGATGCAGAGGAGAGGACGGATGCTACATGTGCTGAGGAAGTACTCGAATGTGTAGATAGCATTTCTTAAAACACAGCTTACATTCCAACAAAACTATGTACTTCATTAGGTTAACAGCCTCCTGCTGGGCAATGCAAGAACGCAGGAGAAGTATCCTTATCTGTGTGTAGAGTGGTGCCAAAGGCGTCCTGCTCAAAAAAGAGGGGAGAAAGGGAGAGTCCATACCATGGTAGGCCATCTTGCTTGCCTTCATAAAACGACTCTGTGAACATTATTACAGGTGGTCCAAAACAGGGGTCGAACTCTTCCTTACGTGCTTGTGCTCACCCTGTCTGTCTCTTTCTTGCTTGCATTGTATTCCTAAAACATGCCTCTCTCTCTCTCTCTCTCTCTCTCTCTTTCATTGCAACATGGTGAGTGGGGACAAAGACGTGCACTGGGTTGGAGGAAAACTGCAGTTCAAAAAGCAATTACACTGTGGCAACATGGTTCAAGTACCAGACCTTGTTCTCTGTTTTGGAAGCCTTCAGGGTGGCCTCAACAATGCAGCTGCCATGTTCTGAGTTGTGATATTTGAGACAAACCATCACTTCAATTCTCTGCTAATTAACATCACTTTTAATTCTCTGTTCCATATAATAAAATCTTTTCCTGTTCATGGAAACAGCTCTTCTTCTGCGTTGACAAGACTGCTGACATTGGTTAATATACATACATATATATATCATGACAATTTTGACTACTGTTCATGATATATCCATCCATATATTTGAAGTAGAAAAATTAATATACATCCACTCTAAATAGAAAAAAATAAAAATTCTTTTAAGGACATCTCTTAAAATTAAAGTTGCTGACTAGCTTAGCTGATAAAGATTTTAATATATGATCGTAAGATCCTAAACTTGAAGTCACTTATCTTTTGAAAAAAAAAATATTTAAATTGATTATGGATTAAATTTACTTAACTTATGACGGTAAGGTCACTAAGTCAAGGTTGAGACCAAAATATATGCAATTTATGTTTTTGTAGTAAGTGAAACATTTGCCAATATCTATCATTCTTCGATCACAATGGTTCCTAACACACTATCATATAAATAAAGCATGATTTATAGACACATTGAATTTAATATATCGTATTTGTAAATGTCAAATATTCAATCTACAAGTTTTCAGACGTAAAATAGAAGCAAATGCTGAAATTATTTGAGAATCAAATGTCTCCATGTTTTGCACTATCCTTTACATTGAAACAAAATGGTGATGAGTTTTGAATTAACATAAAGACTTAGGCTATTAAGTTTGAGTTAGTCAATGAGGGTCTCTCTCTATAACTAGTTCATCTTCCTTTTCCTTCGGGTTGCTTTTCCCATTTCTTTTCTTTGTAGCTATATAAACATTCTAGTCCTCTTCTCATAACCCCCTCTTGTTCTTCTCAGAATTCTTTTGAAGCATTAATAGAATTGGGAATTGCAACTTGGTGCACATATTGTTAGTTTGACAAGTCTCACCTAGTCCTACATCTGGAAAATCAAGTTTGTTATCTCCTATTGCAACTATAAATAAGGGTCTGGACTTTGAAGCCAGAAGCACCATAAGAAAATCTAATTATTTGCTTTGAGCTTTTCTTGTTTAGTAGTTTCAGATGTTTTATGACTTAGGAAATATTTTCCTAAGGTATTTTTAATTGTCCCTTTTATAGTAGTGTTTTACTCCTCTTTCGTTCGTGGATATAAATCAATTGATCGAACCACGTAAATCTGATGTCATTGTCTCTTTTATTTTATTATTTTATTATTTTATTAAATTATCAAATTATCCTTTGATAAATTTCTTACGTCATGTCTCACACGCACAAAAACAAAAACAAAAGTAACTCTCACTAATCCAGCATATCAATATTTTAAAAACAAAAGGAACTCTCACTAATCCAGGATATTGATATTTTGCTCCAATTAAGTAAAAAATATTTTAGGATAAGTGGTATTATTGGTTAAGCTCGTTACACTTTGGTGAAAGTGAAAGAAAAAAAGAGATTGATATGATGAAAAAAGGACAACATTAGACCTATGCATCAGGGAAGATGTGAGCAGCATGAGGTGTCGCATACTCTACTGTTCAGGGAGTAGACGACGGAGGAGGAGGAGGTTGCACTACGACCAGATCTATGCATTCTACCGGGCCACAGAAAGTGAGGCAGAAGAGCCTGTGAGAGCCCCAACCAAATGATGGAATCTACCCAAGTCGTGAGCTGGCTCATGACTTCATCCCGGTTGGCACGCTGTGAAGCAGCTACCACGGTCGGTCATGCGGGAAGTACAGAGGACGGAGCAGTTAGTGGGGCGGGACTCGGCTGTCCCTTCTCATTGGATCAGGCCATGCCGCGGTCACGCCAAAACGAAGCACGCACGCAGATTTCCCCACGCGTTGCACAAGCCTCGAGACGATTTCATTAATGTTCTATCTATAATTTTCATCGTCATATATTGTGATTTCTTTTTAATTCAAATTTAAGGGAACTGGTAGAAATAATATCAGTACAAAATATCATCATTTTCATGTTTTACCAAAAAGCACACCTTCGTTTGACTCTTTTTTTTCTTTCAAAAAATATCTTTAATTCAAAAAAAAAATCTAAACTATCTCTTAAAAGTCTTACCTTCGGTTATAATATTTTATTTTTATTATAATATTTTTGACCCAATAAAATTTATTTAAAAACACTATAAATGATTCAAATGAAATCAAAACATACACATCATACTAGACTAAGATTCAAATAAATATTTATAATTTATGAATAATATCACCCAAATAAAATTTAAAAATTAATTTATTATAGTATTTTTTACTATCATAATAAAAATACTATAAAGTCTACTTCAAAACATCATAGATAATAAACTCCCGAGCTCAATCAAGCCAACTAGAAATCTAAAAATATGACATCATAATGCTCTAAGAACAATAACAAGAGATATAATATAATATTACTTATAGTATTTTTTTAATAATATTTATACCATTTTTAATATCTCAATAAAAACCCTGTAAATGAGCCAAAGTGAAAACTAATAGAAAGATAGATAAAAATTTTGACAAAAAAGAATTGATAAAAAATATATTTTAGATATTTTCTAATTAAAAACACCACTTGGATAAAAACTCATTTTCTTGATTGATCACCCAAAATATTAACTATTTTACCCCCGGAAAAAGACAATCTTGCTTGTTTGTAATATTGGAAGACCTATCCTACACGAAATAGGTACTGCCACCCAAAGCTGTTCGTAAGGACAGATACGGTCTGGTTCGAGGTTGGGACCAGGAGTTACTGTTACTGTCATGCAAGGCTGTCCATTAAGCACCACCACAACTGTATCAGCTGTCACCAATGAGTTCAAGAATCTATTGACAATGTTCATGTCCTAAACGTTTCTTTTCGTAGGGGAGTGGGGTGGTATTTTGGACTATGTTAATGGACGAGAACCACCAAATGGGTAGCAGATTAATAGAATTAAGGTAAATGATAGAGAATATAAACAAAATTTATACTCAGAAAGTGAAGGAAGAACTCCTCCAACTACACTATAAAGGAAATGTTGCTTCGACATATTAAAAAACAAAATGGTCCTAAGTATGGATTTTAGACATCTCTCGAAGATTGAGATGAATGGGATTCTTCGATGTATCGAGTGGCTCGTGATACTGCATAGTGTGATGCACTTGAAGCAGCATAATAAGATGTCACAGTGAGCTGAGCAAACCTTGGAACGACGTAAGCTGGATAAATTGAAGAATTTGTTAGAATGACTTGTGCTAGAAAAAGAAAATTGAAGAAAAAGCAATATTTAGCTGCGTTACTACGAACAGACTTATCTTGATTCCACTACAATATTTTAATATGCTGAAGGATTTTTACCCCTCGGGGCTTCTCGCAAGAATCCAAAAACTGAGCAGTTATGATGTGTATATTTATTACAATTCAATGATCAAAAAGGGTAAATAAGCTGTTTTAATTGGAGTGACATGTCTTGTATGTGAAGCAACAGCAACGCATACAAATGACAGGGATATAAAGGATGCTATATAAAGTTCCAGTCAGCTGCCAGAACAACCGGGTTTGAGTTCCTGGGATACCCTCGAAACTTGGAAATCACAAGGATAAGAGCCTTAGAAATAACACCTTTCCTAAACCACACTATGCAGTATTAGAATGTTTCAACACTCAGTATCACTCAAAATAGAACTCTAAACACTACCACAATAAGCACAACAAAAAAAAAAAATGAAATCAGGGTATATACTGTAAAAAATAGTATAAACTCCATTTTCGGCCTAAACTCAACTCGATATAACCTAACTAGGATACGGCTTAGGGTTGCCTATACTAGATTATGATTTTTTCCTATGTGAATATGGATGAATTAAGCTATCAAAGACTTTATTTAGGGTATTTTAGGCATCGTGGACTACATGAAATATGAAGAGAGTGATTTGACCAATACCAGCTTGACTGCATGCCAGTATAAATGCTCAGGCAAAAGCACCCTAGGCAAATGCCACAGTGCCTGACATCAGTGTACTCTGTGCATGATGCTAGGTTTGTAATTTCCATGTTGGGTGCTTAGTACAAGTTAGACACTTGAAAATACTAAGCTTTTCTCAGCTATGACAATACATATGATGAACACCAACTCTAAGCTGCTGCAGGCTAGTAATTGTATTTCATGGGCAAAATTGCTACGACTTCAGAGAGAACAAATGCTACCAAAATTCGCTTTCTAAATATTGAAAACACTAGGGACAATGAAACATGAATTCAGCAAAAGATAATTTCTTTAGGATGTTGGACATAAGAAACAATGGGCATATTATGCTCTTTACCTCCTAAAGATGCACTAGCTCCTGAATACAACAGCAGTGGAGGCATCTGCGGCAAAAAGAAAATGTCAAACGACAATGTCATAAGAAAATAAGATGAATAAAAAAAGATAGTTTCTATTCCTTCAATCACACGATCTCGATGTTAGCAAATACTACTTCCATAATGAAAATGGGTTAGTGTCTTTCCCACAGCCAAAAAAGCAACAAAGTTCACGGCCACCACTTTCATCCAAAAGATGATTAGTCAAGCTTGTCATGATCAATCTCCCAATAGATGATGGATGATCCATATACCCAACTAACTAACAGCAATGTTTTGATAAGTTCATCTTAGGAGAACATGAGGACTGAACAAACTTTGTAATTGTCAAGTCAATAGGTAGATAATCATCTTCAACTTAGATTTCAGAGTGCTGTACTATAACATAGAGCTCACTCTAGAGCACCAAAAATGTGATCCTTAAAGTGCCTCGGTAGTGCTCAAACTCAGCACAGATCAAACTTGTCATGAGGAAGATTAATTTTACAAAAGAAATTCTTATGGTCTATTGACGTGTTGATGGCCCCACTATGGGTGACAGGACTAACTGGGAAGGAAAAGATGATCGATGAAATATGATGCAGAATAGCATATCTTCAAAAAGGTACTTTTTCAAAGTATCCACAACTAGAGCAAGCAATCAATTAAGATAGAAAAAGCAATGTCTTCAAAACAAATGTCAAGTGCAATATTTTAAAAGAAAACCATGGTGTGATAGCAGTAGAAATACTGTGTAGTTCATTTGCTATAATCAAAGATATGTGGTTCAATTAGTCTATTAAGAAGAGCAACTAAACAAGTACAGAAAAAATAATATACAACCAAATTCAAGGTTTTAAAAACTGACCATATCGGTCGGTACAATCCAGTTCTACTAGTCCAATGGTTGACCAGTATAGCAACAGAGCAATATTGCTCGTATCAATCAAGAATTAAGCTCACCACCATACAAGCTTACCATACCAAGCTTACAAGGTGGTAAGCTGTCTGGTGCCAAGTTGTACCAAGCAATGAGAGTACCACCTGATACTTGTACCCAATGTAATCCTTTTTTCTCTCCTGTCTAGTTTCTGCTTCTCCCTATCGCCACTGCATCGATGTGTCCTCGCCTGCTCGCCACTGCCCCGCTTTTGCATCGCCACCTCTCCTCCACCGCATGGTACAACTACTCTCCCTTCTATTCAAAGTGGTTCGGCCTCTACTGACAGTTTGTACACTATATGATACTGGTACTATATTGGTCCAACCATTGACAGATATTGCTATCAGATCATGATTATAATGCTTGGCCAAATTAAATTATTAACAGGCATATAAAGGTGGCACCAAAATAAAAGAGTTATGGATGTATTTGTTTTTAGTTAAGAACTTATTTAACTAACATGTAATAAAAAATTATTAAAGGCCTATGTGACTGATATCATATAATTATGGACCATGAATTGGCCACCAGTTGCATGAGTCCGATATTGCAAAGGATGCTACCCAAGAGACTTCATGACTTGAACAGCATAGTTCTATACTTACTTCCAGAAAATAGCTATAACATGAAGTTAGTTCCAAACAGAATCATACATCTATGTTAATTAGCTTACCATTAGCATTCCTTTTGATCGCAACATATGTCATATAGTAAGTGTGCATTGTCATGAATGTATGACTCTGCATTATTAGATCATTTTATTAACTGCAAAGCCATGACATGTTAAGAACCATATGACGATCAAATGAGGATGACAAAGATATCTGTTTTGCTTCTAGAAACAGTTTGACTGTACTTGTATTTGGCCAAACAAAAAAACTACAACCACATATTGCATTTACTAGGACAGATCATTTGCATTGTTGCTTGGAAAAGCTCCAAATTGAAGGTAATATCAACAATGTAGTTTGTAGTTACCAAGATGAAAGTGCATAATCGAATGTATGTATATATAAATATATACATATGTATTAGTGCTTCCACTTCATTGAGAACAAACAAGGCAGTATTGAGAAGATTATTGCCAGATATCAATCAACTAATATACATAGTACATATCAGACATCCAGTAATAATTCACAAAAATAGAAATTCCAACAAAATTGATAAGAAAAAATTATTACCACGAAAAGAAAATGCAACCATTTGGGCCCCTTTACATGCTTCTGAACAAAAGGAATCCCTATCAGAAATACCCAGAAAACTCATTTTCAGAATAATCTCAATAGCTCAATTAAGGCAAGGGACCAATTAATTTTTTTAGAGTGGGAGCTAATATCACTCTACCTGTATTCATACCATGGACCGCACTAAGCATCACACCAGCCCCTAAACCAGCCTACACAACACATAACAGCTGATATAAATCGAAGTCAACAGAACAAGGCAGCATATGTATGATCTTTAGAAAAAAATTCAAACAGGTCAAAAAATGCAAAAACGAGAGAGATCTATACCACAGAAGTTGCATCATGCAAAACAGAGTTGATGGTCCATTCCTCTTTTTCCTGCACATTTCAGAAGTACTTATAAGTACACAATAACAAGGAAAAAAGAACATAAATTTAAACTAAAACATTATGAACTGTCAATAAATTTAATTTTAATGCGACAAACACACATCACAAAGCAATAACGGTATTCGATGAAAAAAAGAAAAGAGTCAAACACAAGAGGAAGAAGGAAAAATACAGAACCGAGGTAGGGTTTATGAGAGAGAGGCAACGGGGGCAACGAGCAGAGCCTAAGCCAGGATTAATCGTGGGGTCATGGTGTAGATTGCCTCTCCGGAGCTTCTCCTCGTATACTTCTCTCGTCCCCATCGTCTTCTCCTCCTCTCCCAAGACCTCAGAACCCCTGGAATACGTAACATCAGTCACAACGCTCTTCTAATCTGAACCAAACTTTGTTGATGGAATCGATGGAAGCCGGGTGAGTGAAAGGAGAGGAAACAGGAAGAGAGAGCTTACCCTAGATGGCAAATTCACGGCGATCTCGCGGCTGGGAGATAGAGAAAGGGGGGCTGTCGGGGGGAGGAGGAGGCGGCCTGAGTGCTCTATCTCCCTCTGCTTGGGAGAGAGAGAGAGAAGGGGGGGCCGCTGGGGGGAGGAGCACGGGAGAGGGGCGTCGGCTGGGAGGCACAGGGAGAGCAACACCGAGAGGGGAAGGAGGGAGGAGGGCCGACTTATGGTCGACAGTCGCCTTTCACGCAAAGGAAGGACAATCGTCACCGGGCACCTTCCACGGGAAAGAAGTCGCTCGCGGCGATTAGGTTTCCATGGCGTCACAGGGGATGGGGGAGGGGGAAGTTGGGTTTAGATCCGGCTTGATTTGGTTTAGTTAGCCCAGCTTGTCGTTCGCGTGGGTCGGATACGGTACGACCAAACGCTGATTTGGTTCAGACGCTCGCCCTGAGCACCCAGCTACTGGGCTCAGCCGCGTGCGTGGACCGCGCCCGGGCGCTCTAAACCGGTCGGACATTTATCATTTCTGATTTATTTCACATCTAATAATATCTTCGCCCCTTTTTACTCCACGGCTATCATATCCCCGAATAAAGAAAAACGTGTTCTTTGTTCCCTCATTGCGCCTGTCCTATATTAGATTAGTATCAGTGCATCATGTTCTTCATCAACAGTAGCTCACATGTTGCTGCCAATTGACATACAACACGTACAATTTGTTCCCTCTCTCTCTCTCTCTGTCTCTCTCCAATGGATGGATGATGCTTACATGTTTGCATCAAATTTTCCATCGTATTGTAGACAAAACCAAAAAAAGAAAGATAAAAAAGGAAACAATTTTAATGACCGATCACACCAATTGACTAGCTTATTAAATGTTTATAAGGAATCCATTCATTAATAACAACTTCCTGTGTTTAGCTAATTCCACCTTTTCACCAAAATATTCTTTCTTCTTCCAGTTTCTCTACTCGCATATCAGGTCTGGCGCTGCAGAGATTATCTTAGTAACTTGGCTTAAAATCCTTGAATTAACTAAAGTCAAAGTTTAGGAAGGGTAATTTTTCACTTGGTCTATATTTCCGTCACTACCACTGCAACAAATTTCTCGTGATAGTCGAATAACAATTAGTAGATACTATGCCAAGATAAATTGACATTGATGACCTTATGGAAACAAAAGGTATGCAGATCAAATATCACATTTACCAAATTGATACCGAACTATGGCATTAAAGCTGCTGATGAGAAACACTCAACACATTGATGAGAAAATAGAAGTACCATATCCTATCCAGCGACATCTCACTTCAAAAGAGCAAGTGACTTCTTAAAGGAACTCTTAAGGAGAAAAATAGAGAAGAGAGAGAAAGAATGATAGATTTGAGAGAGAAGATATCAAGAGACTATCATATATTGTGGCACTTACATGCTCATTCATATATTTATAGGAGTTAAAAAGGGAAGATAGTAAATCCCATCACCCCATGAAATTAACTGAAGATAACTACAAGTTTAGAAAAGACAAAAAAGGGGGACCCTAACATATGATGTATACCATATTAGGGCCTTTGGACATTAATTTAACTCTGGTTGGACTCCAAAAAATCTTATAAAATTGTCGCTTAAACTAGTGATGAAAAAAATACAAATATTGCTGGACAAGTTTCCAACTTTGAAGCATAGACACCTTGGCTCATCTACTTCATGACCTTGATCCTCCCTAGAGATACTGGAGACTCTCAAGAACCTTTGATTATTTGATTTGAGTATATATCAGTCTCCAGACTTCATCAAATTGCTCTAAGAACCGATCCACACAGAGAAAAAGAGGTCCCATGTTGACTGGTGTGAGGAGGCTTTATTGATTCTGAAGCAAGTAAAATGGAGGTCAAGCCTAGGTCTTTGATTGAGTCTGCCGACAAATACTGTTCAGATCAAAGATGAAGACCAAACCTAGAGTTCCAAAATGATCCAATGATGATGGTTGAAGTCAGAATTGTTCCAATATAGTTCTTGGGAAATGAAAAGGGACCCATTATGATGCAAACTGAATCCATGGGAATTAATGATTTTCATGCTTGGGTTAAAAAGAATAGAACAAACAGTTTCTTTTGTCACCGATCTGCAAAACATTTTGCAACTTGACATAAGAAAAGCCAACAATGATATTAGCTAAAGAATTCCATAATACTATAAGCAAACAGAATGTGCAAAAGCAAGGAGGTCAATGAATAAAGATATGGAAAATGAAGCCCTAAATTATGCTGTTAGTTGGCATTTCTTGTCATTCTGAAACCAGCAAATGTCAAATACAATATTTAAAAGAAAGGCCAGACACATCTCAAAACAAAGCCTTCAATATCTCAGTCAGTCATGCAACCCAAATTTCAGAATCACATATTGAAGTCTGCAAGAGAAAAAACCTCAGAACACAGAACCCATGGATTGGAATGCATTTGAATGAAACTACTCCGAAACTCAAAAGCACTATCTTAACAAAGATTTGTATCCTATTTTCTTTGAAGGGATGAAAAAAGAAACAACCAAAATAACCTACACACAGAAAGAAGGAAAACCAGTTATTCATATTATATGTATTATCATATATCGAAGCCCTCCTTCTTCTTTGTGGACAGGCGCTTCAGGAACTCATACGTGGTAATCATGGTGGTTGCAGACATCGACATTGAAGCCCACCTTGGCCCTAATCCTCGGTAACATGCGCTCCACCCTCCCTCCCTTATAAGGCTCCTTACTGTTCGACCTATGGTCATCGGTCCCTCCTTCCCACCTTCCATCACCTGTATCCTCGTCTTAATCGTGTCCAGAGGCATTGTCACCAGCGCGGCCGCACCACCTGCCATTGCAGCGCTTAGCCCCTGCACTACCACCACTGTCCTGTACTCAGGCTTCACAGCACCACCGCTGCTATTTCCATACTCTTGCTCTTCAAAGCCAAATCGTAGACGACAAAGATAGTACCCAATTCCACTCCAAATTAGCTTTTGGGACAGCGAGTAGGAAGCCCACCAAACAGCATTTGAGGGGGCGTATGTCAATATAGACATGCCGAACCCTCTGTAAAGCCCGCGAATTCCGTCGCTTGCGACGATCTTCCGGAATGCGTCTATCCCACCGAGGTACTTACTAGTGAGTCGGTGATGGCCTTGGACCATCAGCCGCTGGCTGATGACATCGATGGGGGTCCATACAACCTGTGCTGCGACGGCGGCGCTCAGTCCGGCGACCGCGCTGGCCACAGCGGAGGCAGTGGTTTCGGAGACGCCTAACTGGATGGTGGCGGTGCCAACGGTGCTTTTGGTGACCTCCAGGGCGGCCATGTAGAGGGTGCGGGCGGGGACGGTGCCGGCGAGGGACGTGGCGAAGCCACGGTAAAAGCCAAGGAGGCCCTCCCTGCGGAGGATGGCGGCCGCGGCGGCGCAGGCGGAGGGTGGCGCGGGGTGACAGACCTGGAGGCGGGTTTTGAGGACGACCGCCGGGTAGAGAGCGGCGGAGACGGCGGAGAAGAGGGCAGCGCCAAGGACGAAGAAGCGCGACTTGTCCAGCATCTCCCAATCGATTTCAGCAGGCAGGTGGAGCTTCGCCACCTCCTCCCCCTCCGCCTCTGTCGCAGCCGCCGCCATCTCCGCGTCCTCCGGCGGCGGCGTCTCAAACTCTGGCCTCGAACCTATGTCTACAACCTCTCCTCCATCTCCACGACCAATACCAAGCAAAAAGAATCTAACCCTAACCTTGTTCAATCAAGCCTCAAAGGACGAGGGTTAGGGTAACAAGAAGGGCACGAGCGGCTCTCCAGACAAGAAGTGACAGACTACGGCGGGCGTGGCGGCGGGGAGCACTGAAAGCATCTCCGCCGTCGTTCGCCACCAGATCTACAATTAGGGTTTGCGTGAACGAAGCGCGAGAGGACGAGAGGGCAACTTTCCTATCTCCTTCGCACTGCGCTTCTAGAGAGAGTGTAGTGCAAGGGAAGGGGAACAGACCGGATCAGGGGGCAATTTTGGGTGCAGAAATCAACCAAGCATATAACTACATATATATTCATTTCAAAACAGTTATTTTCAAATTTATCCCTATGGATTTTACTTAATCATATTATATTCCTAAAATATAAATAATAGATTTAATTTAGTTAATTTATTATCTAATAAAAAATAAAAACTAGTAATACAACAATAAAATTGAAACTCTCAACTAGATGCTTTACCGTACTTGAGATCCATAAAGAGTTTGAGTTTAAAATATTTAAAAATTTTATTAAAATTTTTTTATTACGAGAATGAGTTGTTGACATCATGATCAACTTGACATAGTTTGAACCCGTATACACAAGGTTGTCCAACATGTTTTTAAGATGAAAACGTTGAGCTCCCAATATGCCACCTGCACAACGATCGAAATCGGGGGAGGTTTCCTGACCTGGTCATTCCGGTGCCCAAGTTAGTAACCCGAGGTATATGAGTATAAACATGAGTGATTAAAAAGACAATCTCCCCTTTTTATTGTATTGAAGATGAGCTTTTACACCTAATCGTAAAGGGATTGAATATTTTATAGAATATTCTATAGAGAGATAGTCTCTAACTATTGTTAAATCTCGGATTTTGATGATGAAACCAATTAATAGTGTTTATGTTTTAATCTGCGTTTTGAGTGACGCAGGATGCTTCGATCAGGATGAGACAATTAAAGTAAAAAAAATCATGTGTGCCGGAGAAAACATGTCATTGAACGTCGGGCTGGTGGATCGGTCGACGTATCGACAGAAGGCTTCGGGCCAAGAAGAGCAGGATTGCGCTAAGGATATCGGAGTTGCGGAGTCAACTAGCCGATTAGGCAATAGGCCGCAAGAGAAGACGATGCATCGAAGAATAGGACAAAGCGTCGAGGGACCAATGACATGCCCGGACAACGTGATTAATACTTAGTATTAATTGTCTAGAACGAAGTATGTTTTACATGTGCATGATTAACTACGATGGCAAGGCATGGAGCAAAATAAAGTCCCGGAGTCAAGGACGCGATCACGTTGGGAGTTCGAGAGTTCGTTGGAAGTCCGGGCGTTCGTTGGAAGTTCTGCGGGAACCAGCCGAGAAGTCGTAGAGCTTTCCAGAGAAGCTCGACGGAACTCACCAAGAAGATCGTCGTGAAGTCTAGGAGCTTGCCGGGAGTTCATCGGAGGTTCGCCGGAAGCTCGCTGGAAGAATTAACATAGGGACTTATTTAGCTTAGAATATATCTTAGGAATCGTAGTTAGCACGTAATTGGGATTGGATTTGGGCCAATCCAATTAGGGGCCAGCTAGGCCCATGTAAGAACTATGTTGGGCCCAATAAGAAGCCCAAACAGTGCCCCAAGAAGTCTCACCGTCGTGGCACAATCTTCGAACTATGTTAGGCGGTGGTACCGCCCAGGACAGTGTCAGCCAAACTGACACTGCGCAGTAGTACTACCCGTGCTTGGGGAACCGGGGATGAGATGTTTTTAGGCTCCAAGTTTGAATCAACTTGAAGCTTATAAATACCTATTTCCCTGGGTAAAGCACACAAGCACAAAGAGTCTAAAAGCAAAGAAACGCTGCTGAAATCTTGTGTGATCTCCTCTCCCTCTTCTAAAGTGTTAGACTAGTTTGAGAAAGGAGTAAGTGAGTGCTTGTAAGGGTTGTCTCCTAAACCCGTGAAAAGGAGAAGAGGGGTGTAAAAGGTGATTGGCCTTCACTTATTGAAGGAAGGCCTCTAATGGACGTTGGTGACCTCGTCGGAGGAGGAAGCCGAAAGTGGATGTAGGTCACGATTGACCGAACCACTCTAAAACTCGGGTTGTATTTACTTCCTGCAATTTATATTAACTGCAAACTGCCTTCAATACGCTCTTACTTCGCTTTCAAAGCATTACCTTTACGAAAAGTTTTTACGTCGAAAATGATTTTATCGAAACGAAGTTTTAAACTAACGTGATTTTACTGCTGCACTAATTCACCCCCCACTCTTAGTGCCGACCCTGATCCTGACAACTATCTCTAATAATTTCTCCTTGGCATCTTATCCACGTGGGCAACAAGGGGGAACAACCTAAAACTGCTTGCCTTAGACATTTGTTCACATAAGTAAACAGGTAAAGGGTGGCCTATGTCTTCTCCTTCCACCCTAGATACCATATGACGGTCATGTGTCAGATGACGATTAGTTGACGATGTACTCCATATCATTCATTACATCCCCCCCCCCCCCCCCCCCCAAGGCATGCTTCGGGGGCTCTTATAAGAGGGATCCGAAGTGTGACGTCTAGTTTGTCTAGCACATCAAGCTTATGTCTCTTTGATTGATTTTTTAATTTCACACATTAAGCGAATGCTGATAGGGTTGGGGGGTGCCGATATCTTGAATTGATGAACCTCGTCCGTCAGTAAGGGGTCGCTCCTTGTCAATGAGCCCTCCTCGGTAAAAGATCGATCCCTACTGACGTGAACCTGACCCTCTTTCGAGTGTGGAGGGCTGTAGGCGCTACTAGTAGCGATCTATCACTGACTTTCATATCGTCGAAAGACACATCTTGGTTAGACGAGGTTGGGCTTCCCAACCTCCACGTCTCTTCTCGACTTGGTCAAGTTTGTCGATTGCCATGACTTGGGCGAAGGACAAGGTTGGGTTCTCTGACCTCCACACCTCGGTGATCACCGTAGGTGAAGAGAGGGTCGGGTTTCACGACCACCATGACTTGGGTGGAGGAGGGGGTTGGGTTTCTCAACCATTGCAGCTCATGCAGAGGAAGGGGTCGAGTTTCCAAACCTCCATGACTCTAGCGAAGGTGAGGGTTAGGTTTCCCAATTATCACATCTTGAGAGGAGGAGGGAATCTAGTTTTCTAACCTCCACGCCTCAAGCAGATGAGAGGAGCAGGTTTCTTAACCTCCCCACCTCAGGTGAAAGAGGGGAATCGGGTTTCCTCACCTCCGTGACCTCTATAGCTCGATGACCACATGCAATGAGAGGAATGTGTTTCCCAAACACTACACCTTGGGTAAAGGAGGAGGTCATATTTTTCAATCTCTACACTTGGGACGAAGGAGGGGATCGGATTTCCTAAGCTAGGGAGGTTAGGGAACCCCAATGCATGGAAATCGAAAAACCCGACCTCCTCCTCCGCCTTCGCCCGAGGTGCAACAGTTAAGAAACATGACCCTCTCCTCACATGCGATCATTGCTGAGCCATAGAGATTGAGAAACCTGACCTCGTCCGATTAAGATGTATTTCTTGATGATATGAGCAGGTCGACGATTGTTCACCACTAGTAGCCCGCAACCCTCCAAACTCAAAGGAGGGTTAGGTTCACAATAATAGAGATCGAACCTCTACCGAGGAGGGCTTATTAGTGAGGAGTGACCCCTTGTCGAATGACAAGGGTCATCAATTCAAGATGAAGGCGCTCCCGACCTCTTTAGCATCCGCCTAATACACACAGTTGGAGAACTAATTAAAGATACATAAGCTTGACGTGCCGAACGAAGTAGACATTGTACTTCGAATCCCTCTCACGAGAACCCCAAAACACACCTTGGGAGGTGGAGGGGACAAATGATATGGAGTACGCTATCAGCTAATTGTCATTCGACACGTGACCATCACGTGGTGTCCAGGATGGAAGGAGAAATACACCCGCATGGACAAAGGTCCAAGGAGTGATCATGAACTATTCCTCCATTATCGCTCACGTGGATAGGAGGTCAAGGGGAGGCTATTGGAGGAAGTTAGAGATTGCCTCCTAACAGAATATTCCATGAAATATTTTGGCCCTCTATGATCATGTATAAAAGCTCATCTTCAACACAATGAAAGGGGGGATCGTCTTTTTGACCACTTGCATCTACGTTTATATATCTCGAGTTACTAACTTGAGCATCGAATAAATCAGATTAGAAAACTCTCTTAACCTCGATCTTCGTACAAGTTGTACATCGGGAACTCAACGTTTCTACCCTAAAGGTACCTTGGATAATCCTACGCATACAAGTCTAAACTATATCAGGTTAAGTAGGACGTCAATGACTCATTCCCATAATATTTTCTATCTTATTTTATTATTTCATCTTTTTTAATTACCACATTCGAAAGATTTTTTAATCACAAGCTAATATCATCAATATGATCTTGACTTTTTTTTTCACATATTATCTTTATCAAATCGATACATAATTATTCACAAATAAGTATATTTTTTAATACACATTCATCTTAATATTCTCATCTTAATAATATAAATTATATATTTTTTAAATCTATAAAAATAAATAATAAAATTTATATTTTTTGATAAACTTTTTAATCGAAAGTAGTTGGGATAAACTATACTGTTGTAGATAAAGTGCTATTTCCAAATCGTGTGAGGATATATATATATATATATATATATATATAATATATATATATATATATATATATATACGAAAACAAGCTGAACAAAAGGACCGCAAGGTTACCGGGTGAAAAGGGTCAGGTGTTGCGGCGTGTGTGGGGAAGAGGTGCGGGAAAAAGGGGAACAGTTTGATCGAGGTTTGGACATGTAACTGCCAGGTGTAGGTCTGGCGTGTTACTTCATTCCATGGACTACATAATTACAACCGCTAAGAGGAGGTTACGTGGTGCGCTGAGACACACCGAGCCTGTGTCGATGCGTGTTGACCACGTAACCGTGTGGGTCCCGCGCTTACTTGGGGCGCAGTGACAGCATCCGACGGTTGTCATTTCGGATGCCGACTCAAGTGCCACATCATACGCAACGTATCCACGACTGGGTAACCAGGAAAAGTAGTCGCTCCTGTGATCATCCGCGACGGCGTCGTCTTCGAAGGTGACCGCTGCATGCCATCCAAGTCAATATTCTCTTTCAGACATGATACGGATTCCGAGGGTGATTCCTCTGGCTGTTGGTTGAAGCTATTGCTTGAGCGAGCTCAAGACGTCGAAGGGTTCTGCTGTTATATAATGTTCTTAGTTACTGATCCACCCATCAAAACACACTGACAGCCATCTCGAGCCAATTTTGCGCAAGTATACTCGCATACAATCCTCCTGCATATTTAATCACACAACTTCAAATATAGCAAGTTCTAATGACAACTACGTTGCAAACTGGAGCAAAGAAACCCAACCGAAGCTTAAAAATGATGGGAAGAACAGGTGTATGTTTATCTGCTTGCTTTGTTATCGAAGATACTGTTCTTGTATCCTTGCACGGTTCTCCTCCCACCATAACTTCGCGTGCATCTCTCCGAACCTCTCCCGGCTGCAAAATCATAATGGCAGTAAAATAGAAAATATCACATAAATGGAAGGTTGATTTTATGGGACACATACACTAATGTACAAATTTTGCCTTAAATAGGAAAGTAAATGCCCCAGCAAATAAACAGGAAGAGAAGACGAAGATGAAAGTTCTCATCTGGATGAAGTAAAAAGTCATTTCTTCACACAGAGTGTTTTAGGTTTAATTGAGACTGATGATCCAGGTAGCACAGAACCTTAGCTAAAACGCCTAATTTCATGAGGTTCTTATATGAGTTAGGTAAACACTCATGTTAGAAATGCCAATTAAAATGTTTGCAGAACAAGCATCCAAAGATGAAGGTTAAAAGGAAAATATTCAGCTGAAGGCAATTAAAAGATAGGAGGAGTGAGTCTCTGACCTGAATCGGACACGGCGAAGTTCCCTGATACCTCCAGGTAACTCGCGAATTGTGATGTAGACACCAGGTTCATCCTCTTCCACCCATTCCCTCTCTAAATCACTAGCATTGCTAACTGATGCCGAGAGCTCCCCATATCGATCCAACTCCTCAGCGGATGAGCTCGTCCTCCGTGAAGCATTCATGGACGATGTTTCTGTTTTTGACCCGCTGATGCTCGACAGCTTTGGGGTTGACGTGAGGCCACCAGAGTCATAGTAGTGGCATGCATGGTGTGTGTGGTGATGGCCATGGTATTTGTAACTTGAGTGTTGTTCGAGAGAATCAGAAGATGAGTAACCCATCCCAGCATCACCAGTTACGTAGAGGTTGCGAGGCAGCCGCTCTTTGCTGAGTGGTGGTGTCACCGGGCTGTCCTTTGAGCTCTAGCAAATGGTTAAAGCAACGATGAACAAAGGCCTGAAGGAAATAAGAGCGCAATAAAAAGTGGAAAAATGATTCATATCGGGTAGTCTTCTTTCACCTCATCCTCAGATCTTGGTGGTGTCGGAAGAGGCATGGCGTGGCGATTGAATCTGTGGACATTGTACAGCTCCACGACCTTGTCATAGTTTTCTGCCCACCACCTCTGGGCTTGCCACTTGCTAAACATCTCTCGGCTACCAAAGACAACAAGCATGGCATGTATATAACTAATGCAATCAAAATTTAATCGTGAACCGGGAATTGATTAGGAAAGCTTTAGAAACTCGATCAGGATCTAAAAATTGTCCAACAATATAATTCTGTATCATACATGACCATCTACAAGAACATAAATAATCAGCATTAAACAACTGTATCCTCCAACAAGAACAGGAAATGACCTGAATCTAGTGATAGCATGAATAAATTCTATGAAGTTCAAGTCAATACTGGAAGTTTGTATTATTTAGTTCAAGATGGACTAGTCTTCGTGCCAAATATCTGTACCCATTCCATGATGACTTCCATTAAGAAAAATACTTCTAAATCATATCAGATTCCAGCTATGGGGTCTGTGAAGTGCAGAGAAGAAATCATATTATTTTGCAAAAATGGAAGTCATTGACCAATATATCATATGCATTGGGTTTCTTTTTTGCTCTGCTTCAAAAAATACATGGAGAAAAAGCAACACAACTGCTGAGAAACTTGCTACTGCAGAATTTGTAGGATTTTCATGCTTTCCTATTGGCCAAAATGATATCCAACCGCATCTAACTTTTCAGCATTCAGACAAATCAGATGGTCAAACATTAATATGTTCTTCTGTAAACTATGTAATAGTTTCAAGCAGGTCATATGCATGGATCCAAACCCAGTGCCGACATAAAACTCAAAACCTTCCCTAACCTAGAGTTCATTTAAGCAGACATAATGATCAACAGTGTGGAAGGCATGATGAAGGCATCCGAGACCCACAGGTGGGCGTGCGTGTCTGCAGTTTCGAGTGACAGATAGAGAGAGGGAGTCCCCAGCTCATTAAGAGAATTCAATGGCTGTCACGGTCTATAGAGTTCATTCTATAACAGCTACATTTGCACAAAGCTCAAGCACAGTGGGCCATCAACCCCAACGAAAGCGAAGCAAGGGACTGCTTGCTTGTTCTAATGCCTTCTCTCACACCCCGGAGGAAGGAGAAGCGGCCTTTCACCGTCATTCTAGATTTCGAACCGCCACTAATTTATGAGACAAAAACGAACTAAAGAACAAATTTGGAACCGGGAAATGAAACATGCACAATATCGGGCGATCCGCCAATGTACACGAAGCGGAACAAAAATCCATCACCATATTGGCTTTTCAGAATTCCAAAAGATCAACAGATGCCGTTCTTCTACTGCACGAATCTCGAGATATTAAAAGTTTACGAACCACAAAAAATAAAGCTGCGATGCCTCTGTAAAAGCATGTGACTGATGAAAATACTCGCTGTTGCTCCATCACGATCTACGGCGTAAAATTTCGGAAAATTTTGACAGGAGTAAGTAAATATTAAAGCAAAAATAATTTATCATAAGCAGCATAGCGTAAATTAATCTTGAAAAAACAGATTTAAAGCCGAATTAGTTGATTGAGCAAAAGGTTTGTTTGGTGCCACTGTATCAATGATGAACAAGAATGAGATGAGAACGGAAACGGAGTACCTGAACCGGATCCTCTTCAGGTCATTGCCGCCGTGGGGGAGCGAGAGGAAGGTGATCAGAATCCCGGGCTCCACCTGGGCGACCCACTCCTTGGGCTCCTCCTCTTCGCCGTCCTCCGGGAACGTCGACGCCGCCGCCGACGAGGCCTCCGTCCAGCCGCTCACTGACGGAGTCCTCTCGCCGCTGGAGATCTCCTTCAGCTCCCGCCCCATCATCGGGGACGTCGCAGTCCTCGGAGTCCACGCAGCGCTGCCGCCGGTCCTCCAGTCCGATCCCGACGCCGCCTCCGAGCAAGCGTAGTCCCCGTGGTGGTGGCGCCGCCCGTCCTCCGGCGCCCCCCCGCACGGCTTGCAGTGCCGATACGCCCCCGTCGCCTTCAACGCCATCTCCTTAATCTGATCCGAAGAAGGAAAACTTGAGATCAGGCCAAAGAACCGAGACGAAGCCTAAAATGGAACGAAACCACATCAAGCGATCGGCCACCTGGGCAGTGAGGTCTTTAATGCCCCGACCTGCAATGGGCGTCGCGGCGCCGATGGCGACGTCGTCGTCCTCGGGGCCGTGGCCGCCGCCGAGCTGCTTCGAGCAGGCGATGCACGTCAGCATCTGGGCGACGCAGAGGGACCCGCCAGGACAGAAGGGACGGAAGCGGTGTGAGAGGGAGGAGGGTCGTGGGGGGCTTTTGAAGGCGCGGCGAGTTCGTCAATGGCGGCTTAGCGTGTAAACGGTAATCTTAAGGTTCGAGATTGCAGAAGGGTACTGAGCGAAGGGGAAGAAGGAGATGCTATTTATTTTTATTAATAGAGGAAAAATAAGTAATTAATTTGACGCAAAAAAGCTTGGTTCGTTACAGGTCTCTGTTACGGTTCGGCCCGGTATTCGCAGAGACGAGGGAGATAAGGGAGGGGGGAGAGCAGCAGGACACGTGCCGGGAGAGTGTTACCGCTTCGGAGTATTATTATTATTATTATTATTTCCATTAATCCTAAAGGCAAACAGCGGACTCCTTAAAAGTCTAACATTTGATAGAAAAAGATAAGCAAGTACTGCATATGATGATGTGTCATTTAAATTGATTGAGAAATCAGGAAGTTCATTTTGTGGTTCCTAAACTTTTCTTTTTTCTTTTTTTTACTATTTAGTTGTCGATTGCTGTCAGTTTGTCTAAATCTTAGGCCAGCAGATAAAATAAATTATTTTCATTTATATTTTTAGTGCATTAATGTTGTAAATTGATTCTTAAACCTTTTTTTTTTTCGCATGACAATGACATAGAAAATAATGAATGAAATATAGGAAGCGCAATAATATAATATATATATATATATATGTGCTAATTTTATTTGAATCCAACCTTGAGGGTAATTTAGTTTGAGTATTTATGAAATTTAAATTTATTATGATTATAATTTAATAATAGAATAATAATAAATAAGATACTTATGAAGAATTGTTAATACAATTCAAATAAATGATTAGGTATTAAATAATATTTAAAGCCAAAAATCTTTTGAGAGATGAGCAAAGGATATGACATGTAGATAATATGAGGGTGTGATATGTGATGTTGTGTTAGACACTTTGTTAGTTCAACAAATAAATCATATATCATACTTGGTACTGACTTAATGTTTGATATATCTAATTATTCGAAGACATAAGGCTTTTCTCGTCTTATTCATATGAATCTTTTATGCGTAAATATAATGATCGAATAATAATCGATGACTCTATATAACAGAGAGATTTTCTCTGATAAAAGAGAGATATCCTCAACTGCATAGCATATCAACTGCATGAGGAAATCTCTCTGCTCAGTTAAAGAAATATCCTCTTTCACTATGTATAAATAGACTTCACATGATACTACTTGAAGTGAGCCTTTTGCTTTATACTTATAATTTCATTCTTCATTCTCTTATCTATCATGGTATCAGAGCTCATAGGTTCAGAAGGTGTCTTGGTCAAACCTTTGTTGACAATCTTGTTATACGAATTGCCCCTCCTTTTTTGGGGGGGGGGGGGGGGGGGGGGGGGGGGGGGGGGGGGGGGGGGGGGGGGGGGGGGGGGGGGGGGGGGGGGGGGGGGGGGGGGGGGGGGGGGGGGGGGGGGGGGGGGGGGGGGGGGGGGGGGGGGGGGGGGGGGGGGGGGGGGGGGGGGGGGGGGGGGGGGGGGGGGGGGGGGGGGGGGGGGGGGGGGGGGGGGGGGGGGGGGGGGGGGGGGGGGGGGGGGGGGGGGGGGGGGGGGGGGGGGGGGGGGGGGGGGGGGGGGGGGGGGGGGGGGGGGGGGGGGGGGGGGGGGGGGGGGGGGGGGGGGGGGGGGGGGGGGGGGGGGGGGGGGGGGGGGGGGGGGGGGGGGGGGGGGGGGGGGGGGGGGGGGGGGGGGGGGGGGGGGGGGGGGGGGGGGGGGGGGGGGGGGGGGGGGGGGGGGGGGGGGGGGGGGGGGGGGGGGGGGGGGGGGGGGGGGGGGGGGGGGGGGGGGGGGGGGGGGGGGGGGGGGGGGGGGGGGGGGGGAATGCCCCTCCTTTTTGAATGACTTGAGCTGTGATGGACAGTCCTGGTGGTTTGTCCTCACGCTTGAGATATATCTCAAAGTCAGTCAGCTTGTCATAAAGTTCTTCGAATGTGATTGGTGAATCACGCGCCCGTATTGCTGCTGCCAATTCCTTGTACTCGTCTCCGAGGCCATTGAGGATATGAACAGTAACTTCTTCATCACTGAGGGAATGACCTACCAAGGCCAAGTTATCGATGATAACCTTTATGTTATGTAGATAATCAGCAATATTACTTCCCTCTTGTTTTATCTTCATGAGGCTGGATATGAGCATGCGAGTGCGGGAACGATTGGCCAAGGTGATTTGCAACTTGCACTAAGCTTCGGCAGCAGTGTCACATGAAGAAATGAGTGGGGCAAGGGATCCAGCGACCGAGGCTTGAATTGCTTGAAGGATGAGGCGATCCTGGCGTAACCATAGTTTGTGATCCGGATTTGGTACTGGATCGGATGAGCCTGGGATGTTGAGCATCGCCGGTGGACAACGAAGAGAGCCATCGACATAGCCTAGAAGATCATAGCCAAATAGTAGATTAGAGAATTGAGCACGCCATAATGCGTAGTTACCACCGTTGGATAATTTGAAGGGGATGAGGGTTGCTGCATTTATGGAGATAAGGCTTGAATGTGGGAAGGTACTATGGTTCCCTGCGGGAATAGTAATGGGAGCATCAGAGGTAGATGATGATGACATATTGAGCATCACCTCAGATCTCCAGAACTTGTCCATCCACAACAACTATAGTGGCACTGAGGACATCATCATCGGTGACGGTAAAGGAATTCCTATTACTCATACGGGTTCTACACTGCTTAATTCACCTACCACAACCTTTACACTCGATGATGTTTTATGTGCACCTTACATTAAACGAAATCTCATTTCCGTTTCTCAATTTTGCAAACAAAATAATACCTCCATTGAATTCTTTCCTAACTCTTTTCTTGTTAAGGATTTGAGCACGGGGGCATCATTGGTCCAAGGCCAGAGTAAGGACAATGTTTATGAATGGCCGTCGCTTCCACAAATAAAACAGCCCACTGCTTACTCCTCCGTTGCAGCTTCAATCGATGTGTGGCATCGTCGTTTCGGTCATCCCTCTCTCCCTATCCAAAACAAATTACTTTCTCGTTATTCTCTTCCTACTCTTACAAATAATAGGGTTGTCACTTATTGTGATGCTTGTCTTCATAATAAAAGTCATAGACTTCCTTTCAGTGTTTCCTCTATATCATGTTCTAAACCATTTGAAATTATTTATACTGATGTTTGGGGCCTTGCTCCCGTCACTTCTTTTGACAAGTTTAGCTTTTATGTTATTTTTGTCGACTATTTTACTAAATACACATGGCTATATCCTTTTCGTCATAAATCAGAAGTTTCAAAAGTCTTCACCAACTTTAAAAAGCTGGTTGAAAACTTCTTTCAATCTACAATTAAAATAGTCTACTCTGATGGTGGAGGTGAATTTCAAGCCCTCACATCCTACCTCTCAACCTGTGGCATCCAACACCTTAAGTCACCCCCACACACTCCTCAACTAGTTGGCTCTGCTGAACGTAAACATCAACATATTGTAGAAACTGGTCTCACACTTCTACATCAAGCCTCTATGCCACCAAATTTTTGGTCTGCCGCCTTTCAAACTGCTGTCTACCTTATTAATCGTTTGCTCACTCCAGTTCTTCAATACCAGTCTCCATTTGAAAAACTATTTTCCAAATCCTCAAACATTCAAAAACTCAGAATATTTGATTGTTTATGTTATCCGTGGCTACGTCCCTATGCCCCACACAAGTTAGTGCCGAGATCTAAAGCTTGCATCTTCATAGGATATTCTCTTGAGCATAATGCCTTTCGGTGCTACGAACCACAATCTCAAAAAGTCTTTATTTCACGACATGTTGTTTTTGTTGAATCTGTCTTTCCATTTCAAAACCATGAATCTCCTACCATTCATACCACTCCGACAGATATTCATTCCTGGAGTATACATTCGATCCCCTCAAACGAACCTCCTCCCACACCATCCAGTCCTATTGTTAAAGATACACACTCTTTTGTTCTCCCGGTTCAACAACTCTCCACTCCCCCCATTCCTTCTCCTCTTCCTTCTTCACAAGTCTCCCCTACCACTAAAGTCGTATCCTCAGAAACACAACAACTTTCTTTACCTAGTGCCATCGATGTATCTCAACCTCTCTTGCATCCTATCGATGCCTCTCCACCACTCTTACCAATAACACAACCTACAGTTCCTAGCCATCCAATGATAACACGCTAAAAAAGTGGTATCTTTAAACCACGTCAAGTTCTTGACCTCCATACTATCACCAATTCTTCTCTTGAGACCAGTGAACCCACCACAATTACTCAAGCACAAAAATCTTCACATTGGCGTCAAGCTATGTGTGAAGAATATGATGCTCTTCTACATAACTCCACATGGACTCTTGTACCTTCTCATCCTGCACAAAACATCATCGGGTGTAAATGGGTATTTCGAATTAAGCGGAACCCCAACGGGTCCGTTGCTCGATATAAAGCACGATTAGTAGCCAAAAGGTTTCATCAACGACTTGGAGTTGACTTCACAGAGACTTTTAGTCCTGTAGTTAAACCCACAACAATTCGGCTTATTCTAAGTTTGGCCATCTCCAGAGGTTGGAACTTACGACAACTGAACGTTAACAATGCCTTTTTACAGGGGACTCTAACTAAAGATGTCTTTATGCAACAACCCCTTGGCTTTGTTCATCACCAGTATCCGAGACATGTTTGCAAATTACAAAAAGCCATTTATGGTCTCCGTCAAGCTCCCAGAGCTTGGTATACTGAACTTGGATCGTTTCTGATATCAATTGGCTTCATCAACTCCAAGTCTGACACCTCTTTATTCCTTCGACAACATCATGGTAATACAATATATCTTCTAGTTTATGTAGATGATATTATTGTTACAGGCAATGATCCCTTGGAGGTTCAGACATTTTTACATCAATTGGCTGATCGATTCTCCCTCAAAGACTTAGGACCATTGAGCTACTTTCTGGGAATGGAAGCAACATTTACATCCTCCGGTCTTTTCCTCTCTCAAAGAAAGTATATTCAAGACTTATTATCAAAGACAAATATGCAGGATGCGAAAGTAGTTGCTACTCCTCTCTCTACTGGTGAATCACTCAAATTATGTGATGGCAGCCCTACCACGGACTCAACTCAATACCGGTAAGTACTTGGCTCCTTACAATACTTGGCTCTCACCCGTCCAGATATCTCATTTGCAGTCAATAAATTGTCTCAATACATGCACCAACCTTCTGCTATACATTGGTCTGCGGTTAAACGCATTTTGCGATATCTTAAAGAGACCCTTAATCATGGTCTCTTTCTCCGCAAAACCACTCAACTTCATCTCCATGCCTTTGCTGATACTGATTGGGCGGGAAATTTTGATGATAGAACCTCCACGTCAGGATATGTCATCTTTCTTGGGTCTAATCCAATCAGTTGGAGTTCTAAAAAGCAAAAGACAATGGCCCGGTCTACAACTGAAGCTGAATATCGTGCTATTGCTACCACTACTGCTGAAATCTCCTCAAGGAACTCAAAGTTAGCTTTACTCATACTCCCACAATATATTGTGACAATGTTGGAGCTACCTGCTTATGTGTCAATCCAGTGTTCCACTCGCGCATGAAACACATCGCCATCGACTTTCACTTCGTGCGAGATCAAGTTGTCAGACATCAACTTCGTGTCTCTCATGTCCATACGGCTGATCAACTTGCAGACTCACTCACGAAGCCTCTAGCCCGTAAACTATTTTTGTTTCATCGATACAAGATCGGTATCCTTGACAGGAGCTCGATCTTGCGGGGGCATGATAACAGAGAGATTTTCTCTGATAAAAGAGAGATATCGTCAACTGCATAGCAGATGAGATTTCCTCAATTGCATGAGGAAATCTCTCTGCTCAGTTAAAGAAATATCCTCTTTCACTATGTATAAATAGACTTCACATGATACTACTTGAAGTGAGCCTTTTTGCTTTATACTTATAATTTCATTCTTCATTCTCTTATTCTATCAGTATATAACATCGTACATTTTCGAAATCGTCAACTCTTTTATGGTTAAGTATCAATGAGATCTTTATGGAACATGCGCCCTTATGTAATTTTGTAGAAGATCCTATCAAACCATCATATGTTCAGATATAAAGCTTACGAAAAACCTCTAATTACTATATTTTAATTGGATTCAAATCAGATAAAAAAAAAAAAAGTGTATTGAAATGCTTATCATTTAGGTGTGTGTATATATGCATGACTTCACATGCACTCTAGGGATCGAATTAATCGTTTGCCGAAGACAAACAAGCATGGCTGGGTTCACGTGGGAAACACTTCATCATCATCAATTCTTTGTGGCAGTTCGCGTGCGGACCATCCTTGGTAAAGCGATTTCACATATACATATGACAAATGCAACAACGAGACAGATTACTCTAATGTCATGTGCCTTCATTTTGGTCAGCACATGACGTGCTGGAAATGTGGCATGGTAATCATTGGATGAGATAAAACTAGTTTGCTGCTCATCAATCCCTCCCAGCTTTGCATTTCCTTTCCTCCGAGACGAGGCTTGTGCTTTAAGGCTATGTATGTTATTGGGCATTATATTACGTTGCTTCGAGTGCAACCCACTCAGCAAGCTCGGTGTGGCAGTTCCATAACCCCACTGCACGACCACTATTATCCAAGTGTTGCATCTAAAATCGATCGTGCAGTAAGATGTCATTTTGCCGCTCAACGAGTGCATAGGAACCATCATAATGCCAACATCTTCCTTGGTGCTTAGTTTTGTCCATCCACTAAGGTGGCATATAGTTGCTTATTCTATTTCCTTAAGGTTGGGTTGTGGATTTAGCAAATAGCTAGAGAAAGATGGTGCTTGGGACCAAGTTCATGTAGTAGAGAGGATATTTCCTTTTAAACAAGATAGAATTGTTGGTTTGTAATGATCGCTCAAAGCCCATATTGTTGTTTTCAAGGAGCCAATCTCCTATGGCCCGAGATGCCTTCGATTGGAAAGAGTTTGGGAGATTTTGCATCCAACAATCTCATATCTTGATTAAAAGAGAAGATGTGATCAATGGTTTCATGAGAACTGTTGTTACAAAGAGGACAAGGCTGATGTAGTCTTAAGTTGAGTCTTTCAACTCTTCCATCAATGGTAGATAATCTTTTATGCAGAAGTTTTCAACATAAAAGTTATATTTTAGAAATAGGAAAAACATTTCACAGGATATGCCCAGCCATACCAACAGGAATTTTCAAGGGCACAGATCTACTGCTTAAGGAAAAGATAAGCTGCCTTACCCATTTGATGTGTCTTCCAAACTTAATCTATTATCACAATTAGAATATTTTTTATGAATCTAATGTAATAAATTAAAGTCTATTTAAATACTATCGGAAAACCTAATAATAAAACCTTAAGGTTTTATCTAAAAAAATAAAAATAAAAGAGGATGATTGATCGACCTCCTTGATCACTTTGAGGTGATCGGACTCCTTGATTACTTCGAAGTGATCATTTTCTTTTTCTTTTCTTTTCCTTTATGATAAAATCTTAAGGTCTTTTCTTACAATTATCAGTAACTAATATAAATACTCTTTGGAATGAAAGATAGATTCGTAAAAGTAAATTTCAAATGTAAAGGCAAATAAAAAAATCCATGAGAAATATTATTCGGAAAAATATTTTCTGTTTAGATGGATATTAACATAATTAATTTTATTGTTTCTTATTGCATCTTTATCCTTATCATTAAGGCACAATTTGCTTTCTTTCCTTGGGTTAGATGGTCGTGTGCTTCTTCTTCTCCTCACTGCTTCTCGCCACCTCCTCCAGGAATGTCGTGTGGTTCAGGTCATCTAGAGAGAGAGAGAGAGAGAGAGAGAGAGAGAGAGAGAGAGAGGAGAAAGCTGCTTCTTTACTTGTTGGCACTGACACGATCTCTCTTGTGTTCCTATCCGATCCTCTCAACGTGTATGCCACGAAATCCCCAGAGAAACCTGTGGAGACTTGCAATGTGTCACTACGTAGCTGCGATCTTTTTGATTGATCCTCTCAGCTCTCTTCTTCTTCTTCTTCTTCTTCTAGCTTTTTCTCTTTTGTTTTGCTTTTGTTCTTCTCTTCCTTTCTTACTTGCCGAATCCTTCCTTCGCTTCTTAAGACCTACTTTTTCTGAAAGATAGCAACAAAGCTCCTTAGACCAATAGTCTACCGGTTGTTGATCGAGGAATACCAATCCGTCCGCACTGGCATCTTGATCCAGCAAAAGCTGATCTTGAACTCTGCAAACTAAACACCTTCGATTCAGTCTCGAGCATCATACCAGACTTAATTGACAGCCTCATCCAATCTTCCACTCGGACGAAACTTCTATCGCTTCTGCAGCATTATTAGACTTCCAAGCTCGCAACTTTTGACGTCCTTTAAGAAAGCCTCCCCACCAAAAATATATATATATATCCTGTGCGACAGTCTTTCTGAAGGAGTTTGAGTCCACCGTGCATCCCTCTCACCGAGCACCTTATTGAGTGCACATTCTCTCAAGCTCGGTCGTACCTTGGAAGAGGAAGAAGAATGGTGACCTTTGGCCATACCACACTGCTGCTTTGATGTGTGTGTGTGTATATTTCAAGTTTCATTTCGTATCTCCAGATGGACAGCATTCTTGATTAGTAAATCTACTAAACAGTAATAAATATAAGCTTAAATTTAGGTAGCACAATTAGTTATATAGTTCTAATTTCTCACAATGATTGATTGATGACACGTCGAGCTCACTTAGTTGACACATCACGCTCATATGGCTGACATGCCAACTAAATCCTTTCTCATGGGGTTGCTAACACAACACTTCTTGTTGGGTCTAAAACTATACTATGAGGCAACACATTCGATCAAGACAACAACTGACGACACTGATCTCACAGCTCATCGGTGGTGTATGTTTATAGGCTCAACAATCACCCCAAATGCGCTATCAAAAGAAAACATAGGTGTATGCTTCTAAGGGGAGAACTCCTTCCTCTTTATTGACTCCTCCGAATCCTCTACTAACTTAAGAATCGAACAAGTTTTATCTGATATCCTCGATTCTCGGCACGGTTACTTACAACGAATGCAGAGATGAATTTTGGTTAGATTTAAACTAGGATTTGGATTTGCGTCTGATGTGAGATTCTAATACATTAATTTTAAATACTGAAAAACTTATAATTTGTTACCCTTGAAAAATAATAATTTAATCCATAAATTTGATGAATTTCCTTGTAAGGGACTTTAGGATATAAAAAATATATATGAATATTTAATTTATATGAATTTTGTGATTATTCTCAAATATTTTGTAAATAGCAAATGGTGAAAATGACACTAAGATGGTACTTTCATAAATATATTATTGCACAAAAATCAATTGATTGGAGCTGATTAGGTCAAAAGTTGGAATGACAATTCAAATTAGATTTAGTTGATTTTCTCTTTATTTATATATATTTATTTTATATTATTCATCAAAATTTCAGCAATTATCAGAGACAGCACAGAATCAAAGGTTTTTTTGCCCCCCTATTGTTCTCTTTTGAATAAAAAATACATGGAAAAAAAATGCCAATCCCTATTTCATATATTTAATGAACATCCACTATACTGAATTATTTACATAAGAACAGCCCACCTCTTCTTAAGGAATCCCTATTTGGGTTCCTTTGGATTTGATTGAAAGATACGCAGTGTGACGTGGATCAGATGGACACGCTGTTGGGTACCCCACGGCACGTGATCCCGGGTCCCGAACTCGGCACCATCAACTCGTACGGCAAGACGCCGGCGCCGCACCGGTTCCGCCTCGCCGGATCGGCGTTCCGCCTTGCGATCTCCGTCTCGGCCCGCCTCACCTCCGCCGCGAACTCGTGGAACGCCTCCACCATCTCGCCGTCCCCCGTCCACGTGTACGGGTCCGGTCGCTCCCCCAGGTACTCCTCGTCCACCGAGTGCGTCGACAGCGTGTCGATCACCGTCATGAACGTCGTCGCCTGAGTCAGGCTCGGAAGCGCCGACAGGAAGAACTTGACTGGGTCGGCCCGGAAGTGCTCGTACTCCGGGTCGCCCTCCATCGGGACGAGCCGCCGCATCAACGGCGGGCGGTTCGGGATGTAACCCCCGAGCGGGTACTGGCCGAAGTTGAGAGAAGCGTGCTGGGCGGAGCTGAGCCAGATGAGGGTGGTGAGGACGGAGCTCAGCTCGGCGGGGCTCGACAGGCGCGGCCACCACGGTGCGTGGCGCTTGTCGGCGTGGCCGACGTTGACGGCCTCAGAGTACCAGCTCTGGAGCTCCGAGTCGGATTGCACGGCTTCGTCGTTCGAATAGTAGGCGGCGACATAGGTTTCCACCCACGACTGGATCGCGGACCACAGCAGGAGGCCGTCGTTCGCGTACGGGTAGTCCTCGATGACGAGCCTCAGGCCGTGTGGCTGCGTCTTGTCCTCCACCGCCATGCCTCTGTCAACAATTGAGTGGGAAGAACCCCGTTAGCTAAATATGATCGTCCATAAATGTGGAGACGGCATGACACTTGCCTTCTGATGAGATCAGCGGGGAGTGCTTCCTGATCGAAGCGCCAGTGATCGCGATACGCCGCCGCACTGATCTCCATGCAGAACGGACCAGGTGTGAAGCCGGACTCGATCACTCCGCCGCCATTGATGAGGATTTGGCGAGCCAGGGCGTTGACCTCTAACGTGTATCGCATGTGGGGCTTCAGCAGCTTGAAGATGGGATGCATCGCACTTAGTTGTCGATGAGCCGCCAGCGTAAAGGGCTCTACGGAGGCATGAGTTCTCAACCTGCAATTTAGTGTCACCGTCCTTGAGGATACTCGTCCGCCGGATCGATTACGCTGAGATATAATCCACCGTGAACCTACCAATGATTCACAAGTTGGTGAACGCCGGCGTCGTTGGAGCAGACATGCGCCTTGGCGAGCTGCCAAAGCCAGTTGCCCGAGGCATCAGTCGGCGGCGTGAAGACGCGCTTCGTCCGAGCATCCCCAGGTCTCACCGGCGGTAGACTCAGCTCAATGGCAATCGGCTTAAGAGTTCCCAACTCGGTGAGGAAGAAGATGGTGCGCGTGCCGTATGCTTTTCGCCCATCTTGCGCATTGATCCGATCAAGAAAGGGTAGGTAGACATCATGGAAGTCCAGTATAAAAAGCTTGTTCTCCTCCAATGCCTGTCACGGTCGAAGATAAAAAGGAAGATTCAACATAATTGTGACAGCAACAACGATTCTTCCAAGTTTAAACGAACAAGAGCTACCTGTTGAACGGACATGCCATTGAGATGGCTGGTGATATGCTCTTCCCTGATGGCGGATTCCGGTGGACCATACGCGGAAGGGTCAAGCCTACTGACAGGAGGAAACACCTACATGAAGTACAACACGTTTAGAATGTTAAGTGGAGAGGAGAATTCATTTGGACATCGTATCCACATAGATCACGTGGGGGGCTGTGCTCCGTCCCACTAATTACACGGAGTACTTCACGCCTTTATCCGGCGGCCGGAGTACCTTTATCCCCATTAGACTGTAGAATACAAATGGCTTGCAACTTTGGGAAGGAGACGTAAAGGACGAGTACCTGAAGCCTTTCTATGTTGACAGGGTTGATCCCCGCTAGAGTTTGACGGGCGAACTCATCGTCGCGCAGCCATGCGAACTTGTCCTCTGTTGGGTGCGTGACAATGAAAGAAGCAGGGGGTCAAAAAGGCATCATGCACTACGGATGGAGAGGAAAAAACAACGATTGTACTGTTGTTGTCGTTCCGATCTTGTCTACCACAAATCTAATACTACGCCTAAGTTCAG
>CM017195.1:36824881-36832381 GCA_004837865.1 Musa balbisiana | reverse complement strand
TCTTCTCTGTTCCACACAGTGTTAATAGTGTTTCCAGATCGTTTTGCATGATTAATGTTCTACAACTCAGGTAACATCAGTGCACACTTTGACTAAGTATCCACGAGTAAACGAGAAGAGCTACAAATACATCAAGTCAACAGTCTTGCAGTTGAGATGGTAAGGCATGCGCTTGAATTCCCAGTATATATTGCTCATGGCTTTAATGGGGATGTACGTACGTGAGACATGATATGAAGCGGGCAATTAAGGGAACAACATGGAGTTAAGCTTGGAAGAACGAGTCTTAGTCTATATAGCAAAGGATGACGAGTTGCTAAATTGACCGGACCATTTCGTAAAGCGAATGTTGAAGCTTGCAACATTACCTAACCCTCCTCTTTATCGCTTCTGCATACCTTTCCATAAAGTGAGCACGGGACGAAGGTGTCTACTCGTTCTAAGCATTTGAACTTTGACTCTTCTTTAATTAGGTCATGGCTGATTGAGTGTCTTAGCATGCAAGCGTTCGAGTCAAACAACATGCAGTCTCAAGCAAGAAACCATGAGCGTAGAAACGTTGGGAGCCAAAGTTAGATTGCGAAGAGGGATGGAGAAGGCAATGAATACGTGAGTGATGTGTTAGGCCGATGGCTTAAGTCACTTAGTACTGCTGACTTGCGTAGTCTCTCTCGCAAAATTGGTTTGATCTCACCAGTCTCTTTCAGTCAGGAAATTTTGGACGATGTCTCTTTGAACTGTGAGTTGTTTGTGGAAAATGGCACTTCTGATAGAAACTCTGACATTAGCTTTTGAAAAGTTCGTTATTCTTCTTTCAAAATAAGGTAAATTTTATTTTCAAAAGTAAGTGAACAAAAAATAAAATGCAAAAAAATAAAATAAAAATAAATCATGAAGCTACCTTTTCATTTGCAAAATATAATATATTTTTCTTGGGTTTATAATTTATTTTTTGGCAACAAATTATTTTAGGTTCTTAGAATTTTTATTAATCATGTAATTGCTTAATAGACTATCACTACACCTAAAATTGAAAGCGAATTGAGAATTAAAAATTACTCGGTCTCAACTCGGGAGGAAGAATAGGTAATGACATTTTTAAACCATGAATTGTTAGTGAAAAATGATATTTTGATTAGTCTTTTGCATAGAAAGAATTTACTACCGATAGAAACTCAACATTAGCTTTTAAAAAGTTCATCATTTCATCATATATTAAGCTTTCTTCTTCTTTGAAAATAAGAAAATTTTTATTTTGAAAAGTAAGTGAACACAAAATAAAATGTAAAAAATAAAAATTATGAAGCTATCTTTTCATTTGCAAAATATGACACACTTTTCTTGGGTTTATAATTTATTCTTTAGCAACAAATTCTTGTAGAGGTTATTGAAATTTTCTTTTCGTTAATCTTGTAATTGCTTAGGAGACTATTACTACACCTAAAATTGAACGTAAATTGGGAATTAATGATATGAAGATTACTAGATTTACTTGGTCTCAAATTTCTAGAAAGTTTTTACTAACGATAGAAACTCAACATTAGCTTTTGAAAAGTTTATCATTTCATTGGATGTTAAGCCTTCTTATTCTTTTTCTTCTTCTTCAATGAAAATAAGAAAAATTTTATTTCCAAAGTAAGTGAACATAAAATAAAATGCAAAAAATAAAATTTACAAAGCTATCTTTTCATTTGCAAAATATGATACATTTTTCTTGGGTTTATAATTTATTCATTGGCAACAAATTTTTGTAGAGGTTATTGGAATTTTTGTTAATCTTATAATTGCTTAGAAGACTATTACTGCATCTAAAATTGAACACGAAATGGGAATTTATGAAGATTACTCAAACTCATAAGGAGAACAAGTAATGACAATTTGAAATTGTGAATTGTTGGTGGAAAATGACATTTTGATAAGACTTTTGCATACAAAGTTTTTACTACCGATGGAAACTTAACATTAGCTTTTGAAAAGTTATGTCATTTCATCATATTTTAATGCTAGTCATAAGGTGTTATTCAAGCCAATCACATGAATGATAGCGTGTGTGACTTGACATATAATTTTTTTATTTATTATAATTTGATATTTATCACTTTATATTGCATATATGCATGTATATATTGTGATGTTCTTGGATCTATACAATGAGAATCAGATCGTGATGAGATCACGATAATAAGACCGATTCACCGGATCGTGATGAGATCACGATAATGAGACCGATTCACCTTTAAACATAGATCCTAAATAATTTCGATCATAAGTTACTCGAGAGAGACATCGAGATAACTAGACAGACTGGTGTGCTGTAGACCCGTCCATATGATGGATGCAACTTATCTCATAACTGCTCGTGTGGGGACACTAGGGATATAGTACAGGTGCTCATTAGAGAATGAGTTCACTGATTGATCCGCTTATGGAATGCTGGATGATTGATGATGCCTTACTATCAGACAATGATTTCGTAGTCCCAATGGTGTATCTGGTGCTAGTCATAGGTGCCCAATAAGCCAATCACGTGAGTGATGGCACGTGTGACTTGTGACTTGACACGGAATCTTTTTGCTTATTATATTTTGGCTTTTATCACTTTATATTGTCTATTACATATATGCATGTATATATTGTGGTGTCCTTCGATCTGTGCAATGGGAATTGGATGGGAATTGGATCGTGATGAGAATTGGATGGGAATTGGATGGGAATTGGATGGGAATTGGATCGTGAAACCGATTCACCTTTAAACACAGATCCTAAATAATCCCGGTCATAGGTTACTCGAGAGGGACATCGTGATAACCGAACAGACTGATGTGCTGTATACCCATCCATATGATGGATGCAGTTGGTCTCATAGTTGCTCGTGTGGGGACATTAAGGATACAATACAGGTGCTCATTAGAGAATGAGTTCACTGATTAATCCGCTTACGGAATACTGGATGGTTGATAATGCCTTATTGTCAGATAGCGATTTCGTAGTCCTAGTGGTGTATCTGGTCCTTAGACTTGAGACACTTAGGATGTCTTATATCAGTGCTCCACTCTTTGATACCAAACTTATAGGTTTGGATGTCCCAGATCTAGTACAGTTAGTTATTAGGAGTGGTAGTCGACCTTATGAGGGCTATTGAGTGTCGATAGAGGATTATCCACTCTCGGCATCATTAGAGGAATATCTCATGTATTCTTGCTCGGACAAATTCCTGGCCAGGGTCATTCGGGTTGAGAGAGAAAGAGTTCTCCGGGAGAATCCGATTAGAGTAAGACTCGAGTAGAAACCGTATGGGTCTGACAGCACCATGCCTGATATACAATCTCTGGGATATTAGATGGATAAGAAACTATAGGTACACGGTAATTGAGGACAGACAGGTCCAATGGATTGGATTCCCTATATTATCTAGGGACTACGGCATAGTGGCCTAATACATCCGTAGTCGATGAGTCGAGTGAATTATTACAAAGATAATAATTCACAGAGTTAGAAGGAGTTCTGATAGCTATGACTCATGGCCAACTCAATATTAAGCATGGAGGGTCACACACATATGGTAGGCATTGCGATGAGTAGAGGTTCGGATATAAGATATCCGCTGGAGCCCCTATCTTATTGGATATCCAATAAGTCATTGAATTATTAGATCCCATGGACGAGATCCAATAAGATCCCATAAGAGATTATTGGATAGAGATTCACTAATCTAAAATGCTTGGGTAATTGGATGCAAATCCAATACCCACTATGGGAGGATCTATTAGGGTTTGACAGGGGGCCTCTATAAATAGGAGGGATTCAGAACCTCATAGGTTAGAGCTTTTGCTTGCCTCTCATATTCTCCTGCCCTTCTCCACCTCTGAAGTTTTGAGGAGTGTCATCGCAACCCTATTGTGTGGATCACCGCTAGAGAGGAGGACGCTTGACCTCCTTCACCCTCTCCTAGAGATCTGTAAGGAAATAGGGATATACGATCTCCCTATGTAACACAATCTATTTTATATGTAGTTTGTTTTATGGATTTTTGTGCACCAATCTTCGCACGACGACGAACATCTCTTTAGGAACAGAAGATTTTGTTTTCTTGTTCTTCCGCTGCGCATGTGATGTCGCCCCCCTAAGATTTTCTAACATCTGGTCCTTAGAATTGAGACACCAAGGATGTCCTATATGAGTGCTTCACTCTTTGATATCGGATTTATAAGTTTGGATGTCCCAGATCTAGTACAGCCGATCATTAGGAGTGACAGTCAACCTTACGAGGGCTATTCTCGTGTCGATAGATGATCATCTATTCTCGTGTCATGAGAGGAATATCCCATGTGTTCTTGCTCAGACAAATCTCTAGCCAAGGTCATTCAGATTGAAAGAGAAAAAGTTCTCCTGGAGAATCCAATTAAAACGAGACTCGAGTAGAAACCGTATATGTCTGATAGCACCATGCCCGGTATACGGTCTCTAAGATATTAGATGAATGAGGGACTATAGGTATATAATAACTGAGGACAAATAGGTCCAATGGATTGGATTCCCTTGTATCGTTTGGGGACTGCGGCGTAGTGGCTGAGTCGAGTGAATTATTATGGAGATAATAATTCACTATGCCAAAAGGAGTTCCAACAGATATGACTCACGACCAGCTCGATATTGGGCCTAGAGGGTCACACACATATGGTAGGCATTACTATGAGTAGAGGTTCGGATATGAGATATCCATCGGAGCCTCTATCTTATTAGATATCCAATAAGCCCCTGAATTATTAGATCCTATGGATGAGATCCAATAAGAGCCCATGATAGATTATTGGATAGAGATACACTAATCTAAGAGGATTGAGTAGTTTGATGGAGATCTAATACTCAATAGGGCAAGATCCATTAGGGTTAAGTTGACATGATACTTCTATAAATATGAGGGATTTAGTGGTTCATAAGCTAGAGCCTTTGCTTGCCTCTCCTATTCTCCTCCCTCTCTCCACTTCAAAGTAGGCTTAGAGTTTTGAGAAGCGTCATCGTAACCCTATTGTGTGGATCACCGCTAGAAAGGAGGGCGCTTGACCTCCTTCACCCTCTCCTATAGATCTACAAGTATTCAGGGATATACGATCTTCCTAGGTAACACAATCTTTAATATACACAGTTTTCTATTTTACGGATTTTGCACATAAATCTTCGTACGACGACGAACAAATCTTTAGAAAATTAGGGATTTTATTTTTTATTCTTCCGTTGTGCATGTGATGTCACCCCCAAGATTTTCCAATAGTTAAGACTTTTTTTTTCTTTTCTTCTTCTTCTATGAAAATAAGAAAAAAATTATTTCCAAAAGTAAGTGAACACAAAATAAAATGCAAAAAACAAAAAATTATGAAGCTATCTTTTCATTTATAAAGTATGACAAATTTTTCTCGGGTTTATAATTTATTCTTTGGCAACAAATTTTTTAGAGGTTATTGGAATTTTTGTTAATCCTATAATTGCTTAAGAGGAAGAACAAGTAATGGCATTTCAAAACTGTGAATTGTTTATGGAAAATGACATTTTTGACAAGTCTTTTGCATAAAAAGTTTTTAGTATAGATAGAAACTTAATATTAGATTTTAAAAAGTTTGTCATTTCACCATATGTTAAGCCTTCTTCTTCCTTTTCTTGTTCTTCTAGAAAAATAAGAAAAAAATTATTTTCAAAAGTAAGTGAAAACAAAATAAAATGCAAAAAATAAAAATTATGAAGATGTCTTTTCATTTGCAAAATATGACACATTTTTCTTGGGTTTATAATTTATTCTTTGGCAACAAATTCTTGTAGAGTTTATTAGAATTTTTGTTAATCTTTTAATTGCTTAGGAGACTATTACTACACATAAAATTGAATGCGAATTGGAAATTCCTGATATGAAGATTACTATATCTACTTGGTCTCAAACTCTGCAGGAAGAACAAGTAATGATATTTTGAAACTATGAATTGTTTGTGGAAAATGATATTTTGACAAGTCTTTTGCATAAAAAGTTTTTACTATCGATAAAAATTCAACATTAGCTTTTGAAAAGTTCATCATTTCATCATATGTTAAGCCTTCTTTTTTTCTTTTCTTCTTCTTCTATGAAAATAAGAAAAAAAATTATTTCCAAAAGTATGTGAATTTATTCTTTGGCAATAAATTCTTGTAGAGGTTATTGGAATTTTTGTTAATCTTGTAATTGCTTAGGAGACAATTACTACATCTAAAATTGAATGCAAATTGAGAATTCATAATATGAAGATTACTAGATCTGCTTGGTCTCAAACTCGAGAGGAAGAACAAGTAATGGCATTTTAAAACTGTGAATTGTTTATGAAAAATGACATTTTGACCAATCTTTTGCATAAAAAGTTTTTAGTATCAATAGAAACTCAATATTAAATTTTGAAAAGTTTTTAGTATCAATAGGCGATCAATTGACACGTCACCCTATAGACCTCATACCTACTCAGCCTTGAGTAGGATGCCCGTCGGGTGAGATCAATCGACACATCACTCTATTCCATGATTCGATGTATATCTTTACTTTACGAGCGAATAATGATAGATAATTTCATAGATTAATTCTCTACCTCAGTTTGATAGTGATTTCAGTTCACTACAAAAGGATATATTAGATGTTAGGATTGTTAAGCATTTTGGGATTCCAAGAGCTTGTATTCTAATGAGATAAGGAATCTTAATTTAAAAAAATAATTCTCATGAATAAAGAAAACCCGATCATTAGTTTGGTTTTTTTATAAATATCTCATATCTTTAAATTTTGATAGGAGAGAGAAAAATATGGGAATTACTTTTGATGCTCATGTATTTCTCTCTATAGTGTCCCATCTCTAAGATTTTTAGATAATATGAGTGAAAATATATAAATCCTTCCATATTTATATAAGAGGATGTGAAAAAAATTTATGCTTAAATAAAGATATCTCAAAAATCTTATAATTAATCTCACATAGGGAACAATTTGATCTTCTCCATACATATATATACCTGAGGATTTGCTCAACCACATTAAAATTTTATATTGATCTCTTTATGTTTTCTTTTTGTTTCGATTTTTTTTTTCCCCCGACTCTAGGTGTATCCCTAAATGAGCCTAATAACATATATATATATATATATTTCTATCTTCGGAATCTTTTGACTGTCTAGAATCGATTCGAACAATTTTGTACTAATTAAAAGAATAATTTTTGTTGTTGTTGTTGTTGTTGTTGATCTTCTTTATAGGAACGATAGAAGATCAATTACGATAACATTATCGAGGATGTGCACATTCTTATCGAGAGTATATTCATGTGTGAGATGAAGATCGAACGACTAAAAATAATATCATATTTGTATGAGTTAAAAGAGCCGAATGATATATATATATATATATATAAAAGATTTGAGCCATAATTTATTATTTTTGAGTTGATTTGCTATTTGATACAATATAGGATAATGCTGATCGGTTTGACTTAGATT
>CM017195.1:36797381-36817381 GCA_004837865.1 Musa balbisiana | reverse complement strand
ATTATCATTATTATTATTATTATTATTATTATTATTATTATTATTATTATTATTATTATTATTATTATCATCATCATCATTATCATCATCATCATCATCATCATCATCATTTAATTATTAAGGTTTAGTTTGTATAGGTCCATTAAAATGTAAATTAAGGAAACTCGAGTTTTTCTCAATGTTCTTATACATTCTAATGATATAGTTGATCGAATATGAATTGTTTTTCTAGTTGTTTCATTTATTTCAATACATGATTTAATTTTATGGCTGTTAAAGAGCCATTAATTAGTCAATTATATTTTATGACTCTTAATTTTTCATTTTCCGAACATATCAGAATTTACATCTCATTTTGATGAAAATGTTTTTTTTATATTTGTGTTTGGACACTTTAAAATGTACAATAAATTTGGATCAAAATATTAAATTATTATTAATTATTTGAAATTATAATTAATATATAATGAGGGAAAAATAAATTATTGTTTACAACAAATATTCGTTCAAAATAAAGCTGATAACAAAAATTTTAATTAATACAAGTGACAATTAAAAATAAAATTACAGTTCAATGGTGGCCAAATTAGTGGTTATTTTCCACTACAAGTCACATCTTCTGAACATTTTAGATCACAATGTGGTCAGTAATGTTTTATTTCTAGTCTCATTCTTTCTGTATTTTTCATTATCCTTCACATGGAAAAAAACAATTATTCTTTCAACTTTTTTTATGATGGCAAATTACATGATGGAATTGACATTTCATCTTTCTTATTTTAAATAGAAAATTTCTTGGTATCATTCCTTTTCGATTCGAGTTAGCACATTTTTGTAAGGACACATGTTAGCCTCTAAAAGTGCCACATTGTCTCTACTTTTGTCTTCCATGCATGGAAAAGTGGTGGGCTACGTTTTGCCGGAAAAATGAGAGTGTATAGATTTCTTCACTGGTGAAACAAAATCAAGCCATCTAAATTATTTCATGGGGTTGGAAGAGTTTAGGACTGAATTAATATAAACGAACTTCTATTATCCTAAAGCTAATTTCTCAAAACGATCAAGTCATAAGAAAACAAGTAAATAGCTGAGTTTTTTGTTCTCTTTAATTTAATTTTTCAGTGTCATTATTACGTATCATAATATCTTCTTTATACATAATTTCTACCATCTAACTATTATTATTATTATTATTATTATTATTATTATTATTATTATTATTAATCAATCAAAACTTGAAATTCGACATGTCACATCAATTATCACAAAAAATCTACTTCAAAATTTACCATATAAATTTGATCGTGAAAGATATTTTTTTGAACTAACCAACGGAGTAATATTGGATATAAAAATTTTCTATTTTCAAAAATATTTTTTTTTCTTGTCTAAGTTTTAAATACTCAATTACGAATGTGTTGGGTGTAAAAACTAATTAAATTGGATCGATTTCCCCAAACTAAATTGAATATCATAGGAAGACATTGTTTATGATATATAATGTTGACAACGATGATTAATGCTTAGTATATGTGTAAGTTTTTGAACGTATAACTCATTATAATTATGAGATTCAGTGTAAATGATAAATGATCGAAAATATAAGCTCGATAGATTATCAAAATCTTTCAAGAAATATGTTAGGGTGGCAAAAAAAAAGAAAAAGAAAAGCAAAGTGCCACGTGGTCGTGGACGTAGAATTAATGGTGCTCTCGTGTGCCCCGTTGGCAGCTCACGTGCAACATATCACGGCCCTCGTTTTTGCTGGTCACATCATTGTTAAGACTGACAACCCAAAGAGAAAGAGAAAGAGAAAGGAAACATTATTGTGATCTCATTTTCCTGTGCTCCTTTTGTGCATTATTTTTTGCATGATTGGAATCAGCAAACCTTTGGGAGTTGTGTCACTTATCGAGAAGTCAAGTTAGGCATTCGAGAGAGTTTGAGCGTCTCGAAATCGAACGACGACGAAGTTAACACAAACCGTACTCTCTTCTGCATTGTTCGAATAAGTGAACGTTTGTGGGATTCATGTCATCGCCCGGCGTCCATTTCCCTGTCCAAGAACTTAAACCCATCTCAATTCTGTAAAATGGATGCCTTAATTAAATAGGGTTTTGTGTTTTGTGGTAGAGGGTTCTTTGTTTGATTTATATTATTAAAAATATTTATATGTGTGAGATGAAAAAAATAAAATAAAAAATAATCTTATGTCCTTAAATGAAATAAATTTTAATATATGTTAACCTTGGTCGAGTTAGATTCAAACTCATCATCATTATTAGATTTCTAATATCGTATCAAAGTTATGAATCGATTGAATAAAATAAAAAATAATTAGGACAAGGTCAAGTTGCATCTCCTCCGTGATGGTGGGATGTAGATGAGTGGATCGATTTGTCGTCTTAGAAAAAAAAGAAAAAAAGGTTTGGCCCACAACTTAATATTAATATTATAGGTAAACGTGGATGAGTGGATCGTTTTATTATATCAAAAAAAGGGTTTCCCCCACATCCTAAAGGCCCTCCAACATTGAATCAATGGATAGATATCGATAAGTAGATTATTTTGTCGACTCAAAAAAAAAAAAATTTAACCTACGTCCAACATTACATTGATGCTATAAAATCTTGATATAGTTAGTCGCTAAGATATTAATTGGTATTTTATAGGTCAAGATGTTATAAATATTTTGAGGAGTTGAATAAAATTTTTATTTTTGACTTAATTTTTTTTATTTTAAATCTTGGGTTAATATGACTTTGTTACAATAAAATGATTACATTTATATATGATTTTTTTTATTTTTATAATAAAAATTGATGCACGAAAACCATCAACCGATAGCCACCGATACATTATTCTATAGAGAAACGATCACCTACAAGACGCCAAACCGAGCGCCCAAGTTAGAATCCGAGTTCTAAGATCCTGAAATCGAATAAAATATTTATTTCTACCTTAATTTTCTTTTTTGTTTTACATATTGGTCTGATATTACTCTGCTACGACATTTATATGTGATGATGCTTCCTTCACAGTAGAAGTTGACTACACTTACATCTGGAAATTGTGTCCGAATCATGAGACAGATAACGACTTTATTACTCTTTCTCTCTCTCTCTCTCTCTAGGTAGAACTTCTTGAGGGTGGTGAGTATTATTACATGAACGGAAGCAAGCGTGGCTACGTGCATCAGATGTAGGCCGGAAAACCCAGAGTCTCAGCTCCGTGAAACCATGTGCCTGGCACCACCGTTTGCTTTCCCGTTCTCTACCGAATCAATCAGCGAAGCTAATGTACCAATCTCAGCGGCTACTTGCAGTTCTGGGCGATCGGTACTTCCTCTGAAATCTTGGTGCATGGCGTCGCAGAACCACAGCAAGTCGTCGCCAACAATTCCGTTCATGTTGCCGCCGTCTTGTACTTCGTCCATCCTAAGCTGTAAGAAACAGTCGTCCTGAAAGCTGGGCACCAGTTCTTCCATGTTGTAGTCCTCGAAGAACCAGCCGGAGGGGTCGGCGTCTCGAGGGACCGACGAAGATGGGCTCCCATTGTTGGTAAGCTTGGAGCCGTGGTGGGTCGGTGGGTCATCCGGCGGTGACGGGAGATAGACCTTGGTGCACCTCACGGCCTTGGTCCGAATTACAGCACTGGCCTCGCCCGCCGCCTTCACCTCCTCCGGTGACTCCTCTTTCCTGGCCTCCTTCCCTTTGACCGGTCTCCTGATGCAAGTCGGGGGTGGGGGCGTCATTTTCTTGCTTAGGTTTGTGTTCCAGTAGTTCTTGATTTCATTGTCCGTTCTCCCCGGCAATCTGCCTGCAATGAGCGACCATCTACACGAAGAGAACAACAGGATCACGAAATTGTAGCTTCCTGCAACCGAGGTTTCGGACGTTCACGGAATGTTCAGGGAACACTTACCTATTCCCGAGGAGCCTATGAAGCTTGATGATGAGACTCTCTTCGTCCTCCGTGATGTTACCTCTCTTGATATCTGGCCTCAGGTAGTTCAGCCACCGCAGTCGGCAGCTCTTACCACACCTCTTCAACCCTACATCCCATTTCTCTCTCAGGAACACAGATCAAGACATGGAACGCATCGACATCTAAACCTTGGCTACACTTACCTGCCCTCTTTGGGAGGTCTCTCCATTTACCTTCGCCATGAGTCTTAATGTAGTCAGACAGGATCTTGTCTTCGCAAGCAGACCATGCTCCTCGGTTGAGTCCCTCCTTGGAGCAACAAGGCCTCCTCCCCATTTCTCTCTCCCTCCTTGCCTATCACATTCAAGTAGCAATGGCAGTGATATGGTACCAGGTTTCCTAGACCACGAAGACCATCTTTAAGCCCCTGCTCGATGCATCTTACATGGTGACTCTCGCCTCACGGTACCACCGCATCATATATATATATATACATGGGCTTATGTATGAATCGGTAAAATCATAATCTATGGATGAGTACGCATGTAAAATGCTGTACACGAGGGAACAGTTCACCTCAAGCATGCAAAACAAAAGCCACTAATTATAGCTAATGAGGCAGCTACGAGACGATGATTAGGAAAGAACTATACATGCCTTTGTCATTTTACGGTTCAGCCTCGAAACTAATGATGGTTGAATGGAAGATGGACGACCTCTGTCCCTCAGATTTAACCTCACGTTGACATGTGAATTCAAGCATGCATGCATGCATGGCTCGTAATCTGTGTGAAGCAGTGTATGATGATGGCATAGGAAAGCTCAAGAAGCCATATTTATTATTATTATTATTATTATTATTAGGTTGCTGGTCCCAAAACTTGCTTTCCACGATAGTATGTGGCAGAATTGATCATTACGTTAGTTCGGGCCCAGAAATCAGAGGAAAAAGTCATGCAACGAAACTTGATCTCCAGCTTACAAATCCTGCACTAATATTATTCCCACATAAATCATAAGTATGTGAACTCTTCCTAACCCTAATCGATTAATCAAAAACCACCTCGTTTTCTTGGTATGATAAATTGATGTCAATGTATTGTCGAGTCATATTACTTTTAACATCATGGGAAAAAAAAATTGTTTTTTTTTTGCTAGAAAATGTAAGTCGATGACACTATTTAAACTCACTTCAGAATGAGGAACAGATGGGGAATATTCTTTTCCTTCTTTGATTGCAGAAACATTATTTATGAGAATCTCATAAATTGGAATTGATGGCTTGGTCTCTTTCAAGAAAACCATGCAGTGCAAGCTATGTGAATCGAGGGACCGGGCATGTACTGGAGGACTCTATGCTCGGATCATGTTCATACGAGCTTGGTCTCTACCTTCTTTCTCGAGACTTTGGATCAACATAGTTGTGCCCAACAGTTCCAAAACATTTCATCAACGAAATTTACTGCGAATGGTTGAAGAGGAATCGATTAGACTTGCACACCAAACAACAGCAGAGGTGCTACGCGAATGCTGTGTCATGAGTAAAATAAAGCGTGATATAGGGTTTCCGTGCACATCGGCAAAGTCCTAAGCTCAATTAAGCAGCCATTAAAGCATCGTCCCGGCATCTTGCACCCACCATTCAAACAGCTCGTGTTGCCTCAGCAACCCTTCCGAGTCTTCCTTGTGGCTCACACGCCATATTACTTGTTAGGTCATGTGCACCTCGGTAATGCAGCATTCACCAAGGACAAGCTAATTGTAAGGAATATTAGGAGTTAAATAGCTGGCTAAGCCCTCGTTACTGTCGATAACGACAACCCAAGTATGCACCTTAGATTCACAAAGCGACAGATTTGGGATTCCATTCGGGATGGAGATCTTTCACGGCAGTTCATACTGCCTGAAGCCACTACAAGCTTGAAAGATCACCATGTTTATGTTGCACCATTTTCACTTGATTAAGTCTCTCTCCTATCAGGAGATATGGTGACCATGGCTCAAAATCATTCCGAAATATTCCTCTTAATGCTACAAAAAAAAGTCCAGACTGATCATGTTCATATAAAAAAAATATATTCTTTTTTATCTTCTGGTAGTGTCTTTGAGTCATTGCTCCCTCGACTTGTTCTTTTGCCTTAAGTAAATTAATTTGTGAGAAGTGTATGCAGGTCAATCTTGCTATCTTTCCAAATTCCATTTGTTCTGTCATTCATTCCATAATGATTCTAAATTACCAAACCTTCGAGCAAATGTTTCATCTTTTCATGGGAGGCTTAGCATCCACAGGATTTGTATGTGACATCTCTCTCATGTAGACTTGAGTGAGCTCTCTTTGTTTCTCTTTTATTATGCATCTATAAAGATAATCACTTATGATATATCAGTTTATAGTTTAGTGCCAACCCAACACATATTTTGTATTATGCACATGTAGAGACCACCCAACGCATACATTATATATATATATCTTATTTCTTTTTTTCTTACTATTTAATTTAAAAATATTCATATGATATTCAATTTCTACTTAGGTTTGCATCATACTCTTGATGTTATGTTTCTTTTTCTATGTATATTCATGAAGAAAATTAAATTCTTCATATTTGAAAGTCTTGACTATAAAAATTTTCTTATAAACTCTCTTACTTTTAAGTCTAAAAAATTTCTCATATATATTCTCTCATCTCTTTTGGATCCACTAAAGAAAATTTTAGTAGTATTTAAAGTATTATTTCACATCTTGCTCTCCCACCAAGATTTAGGAATACATAAATTATTTATAAAATAATCAAATCATAATTTTCGAGATGTTTATCATTAAAATAGGGTTCTTTCCATAATTTCTTGTACTCCAATGAGATTATCTTTAGAAATCCAAATATTTTTTGAAGCTTGTTGCCTCCGAGTTCCTAAAGATTATTAGTCTAACACGGAGAGCATGTTTTTGTTTTGTTTAGCACCAACAAAATCTACAAAACAATTTAAAGGTGTTAAGAGAGAGAGAGAGAGCAGGAGTTCCATGAGCTCTTGAAATGAGAAAATAAGAGTTTTTCCTCTAGTATTTTACGAGGAGATAATTCTTTATGAAATTGAGAGATGAACGATGTGTTGTTGAGAAGATCCTTCGGGAATGTATGATGATAAGAAATATCTGTTGTGTCAAAAAGGATCATTGGATAATTATACAAGTATGGACCTTCGATCAGTCATTACATCTTTTCAGCTTTACAGAACATTTTTCCTTCCATCGATGGATAATGGAAATGATGAGACACATTGTTTTGATCTAATAATGCTTTAGCTTCAATCTCAAAGTCTATCAGACATATGATGAGAAACTCGAATAGAAATATGTAATAAAACATATGCAGATTATCATTAATACTTTAAATTCTCATCTGAGAAACTTATCATCGATAACAACATACACAACACAGGAATCACGAGATTTCATCTTGTCTTGATGTACAAAGACCAAACCAACGAAGTCTTGATGGGCATACGGAATATATTATTACATTGGCAAGAAATAAAATGGCAAAGAACAAAAAGAGAGAAAGTATAACGAGGAGCGGAAACCTCGCGCTGGCTTCCAACTTGCTTCATTAAGTTTCGCCAACGATGAGCCCAAAGGTGCGAGGGCGGCGAAGCCGGAGCATGCATCAACAGTCTTTAAAGAGAGCATTAATGCTGGCGATAAGCTGATCCAGAATCATAGTGGCTCCAGCGAGGAGCAATGATACCGAGTCTTTTATGGGCATTAATGCCAGCTTCAGTGGTCGAGCCAGTTGGAAGTCCCGCAGATTGGTCGAGCTTGCAATGAAGAGGCCATCGTTTCGAGGTAGCTGCAGTGCGTGGAAGAGTACGCCTGTGCGGGTTTCACCGACCTCTTTGTGGCTCGACCATGCATTTATTCTCTCCCCACTGGATCATATAGGATTTCGTTCTCTCTCATGGAACTATGCATCCGAGGAAATTTCCTTGCAACATAAGATTGAGGGTGGCTTCCAGTCATCTAAATTGAGTCCGGAATGATATCGGACATGGTTTGTGTACTTACTTATCAACATAACAACAATTTCCAACCTATTAATCAATAAGTGACTAAATTAATAATTTTTAAAATACGATCTTAATCGTCTTATAGATCTTATTCATCGTCTCATTATACGGAGGATTCATTTAGTAACCTGAGAAGCGATGAGAAAATAAAATTATCAATTCTTATTCATAAAATCGAATTGTTATTATTCTAATTTTTATTAGATGTTTTAAACTTTAGAAATCTTGTCCCCATCAATTCAGTGACATGTTATATTCATCGGATCGATGAAATCTCATCCTCATCAATTCAATGACATGTTATATTCATCTGATCGATGCCTAACTAAATCCTTACATCTAGTGATAACAACTTGACGACTGTGGGATGATGACTTGATAACAACAATTTGATAATTCAATTGAAGTGACACTCGATGATATCAAAGAATATTAATATGAGTCGTTATCCAATAATTATAATACTTGATGATCCTTAGCATTAATCCTTTACGTAGTGATATCATGTAACTTTATAAAAAAATCCTTAAGAGAAATTTTTTTATCTTTAAACTCGAGGAGAAATCATCCTAATATCGTGACAACTCTTATCGCACGCTTTTAACATAATTTTGATAGATAATTTAATAATATAATATAATATATAAAATATATATTAAATAATATAATATGAATAATGAATAGAAGAAGTTCTTTACAGATACATATCAATCAGAAGTGGACTAACAGAAAACTGCCACCTGTACAATTCTTTTACTTTTTATCAAAGGGTTAAGAAAAAAAAGAAAAGAAAAAGCAAATCATTATCCAATGACAACCACCAACCAAACTATCCCCACCACCGGTCTCAGCTGCCACCAACTATTTCCTTTTTATTTTCTTTTTCTATTCGTCTCTTTTCCAGCTTTTATTTCCTTCCGTCTTCCCAACATCATCATGATCTGCCTGCCTCCAAGACGTCACCACCGCCGCCATTAGGGAGCGGCGGCGGGAGGCTCGGCCCGGGCGAAGATCGTCTGCCCGGGAGCGAGGATCGCGATGGGATCGTATCGCCTCTTCCGCTCCACGAACCGCGCCCAGTCCCTCCCGAAGTGCCGGGCCCAATCGGCCTCGCTCTCGTAGCGGGGGATGTAGACCTTGTAATCGTAGCCCTTACTCCGGCAGCAGCCGATGATTTCCCGGTTCTGCGCCACCGCTTCCTCCAACGCGGCGTCCCCCGCCCGCGGCGCGATGAACCGGAGCAGCGCCACCAGGTAGAACACCTCGCTCTCCGGCACGGCCACCGACATCCGCGGGTCCCACCTTCATCATCATCAAGAAGAAAACAAGCCATTCATTATAGACGCTAGCATAGCTGTTTCGCTGGGCCACCCGCCAAGGGGGCGGCAGAAGTATGTTAGTGCCCGGAAATCGCAACCGAGTCCTCGGTACTCCCCTCCCACCCCCCAAATCTACTCAGACCCAGGGAAAAGTAAAGAAAGGAAAGTAGAGTGCATTAACTTGCTCCGGAGCAACGGGTACACGAGCATGGGCCCGCCGACGCCCCTCCTGAGGATGTGCTTGAAGACGGTGCGGTCGAAGTCGGCGATGTCCGACGAGGAGACGAGGATGTTGAGCCACGGGTGCGGCGTGGCCCAAGTCCCGTTCGCCCGCGCCTCCTCCTCCGCCCGCCCCACCCGCGACAGGAAGTCCACGTAGCTCACGTCTGCCGCGAACACCAGACCCCGCATGTACCGCAGCGGCCACATCATCTCCTTCGCCCGCTGCCAAAAGCATATACAAATATTAAAAAGGAGGGGCAAAGTAATTCCGGACGGCGGCAAACAGTGCTACCCCACGGCCATCAACAGCTACAGAAGTCACCCCCTTTTTGTATGCAAAATATCGCCCGAGACCAGTCGGTGTGAGCCACTAGTCTTAATTACGAGAGATCGAAACGAGACACCACCCTAATTGACTTCCGGATGGGCAGTAAGGCGAGCAGGAGTTCCAACGGGGGAGAGATACTGCTCGACGGGGACGATGAGTTGTATAGTTGCGCGCTTTCTTTGTATTCGGGACGATGGCTCTGGAGAGATAAGTGGTGTGTGTCCGTATGCACATGGGAAGATGGGCGAGATTACCCACCTCGTCCACGCCCGCCGCCCCGCGGTGGTTGTGGTGGAGCGCCAGCTCGAGGCAGTAGAGGATGGGCTCCGACTCCGCCGGGATTTTCGCCGGGTCAAAGACCGAGCCGGGAAGGATCGACACAGATCCCCACCCGTTCACCGGGTCGGAGACGTCGTTCACGAAGGCGAAACCCTCCACGTAGTCGAACGCTTCCGAGTCAGCCCGAGTCACTAGCCACTCAGCGTCCCCCGCGTACTCCTCGAATCCTTTGTAAACCACCCTTATCCACCTCACCTGCATCGAAATGACAATGGACGGTTCAGAGAGCATATCAAAAGAAATGACGCACTGAACGAGGGATATAAGAGAGCAACGGATCGGCGGTCTCACCATTTTGGGGGCGGGGACGAGAGGGATTCGGGCGCGGGTGATGACGCCGAACTGGCCGAGCCCGCCGAGGGCCGCGAAGAAGAGATCAGAGCACAACGACGGCGAGCAGACACGCCGCTCACCATCGCCGGTGACCACCTCCAGCTCCGTCACGTTGGCCACCTGCGGGCCGTGCCGGAAGGCCTGGCCGCCGATCCCCCCGTTCGAGAGGGTCCCGCCGACGGTGAGCCCCAGGTAGTCCGTCCACGACGTCGGCGCCATCCCATGGTTCCGGACGCCCCACTCCAGGACCTCCTCCCACAGCGCCCCCGCGGGGACATCTGCGGCAACGCCCCCGCACCGGACTAGCTCCATGGGGGGCCCGAGATCGCGCATGTCGAGCACGACGCCGCCCCTAGCCATGGCCTGGCCACCGACAGAGTGGCCGTTGCCGCGGGCGGCGACGGTAAGTCGGGACGAACCCCTAGCGACGCAGACGGCGCGGACGACGTCGTCTGTCGTGGACGGCCGGAGCAGGGTGGCAGGCGGAATGAAGACCATCCCGCCGAAGTCCCGTGCAGCGAGGGCGATGTCTCCGGCGGCGGTGACATCGATCGCGCCGATGTTCTCCTGGCCGGCGTCGCCGCCGTCGCTGGGCTCCGCATCGCCGTCAGACACGAGGCGCTGTTGCTGTTCGACGTAAGCTATCATGGTGGTAGGCATCCCAGCGTAATCGGCGCTTGCCTCGTCTTTATCGTGTTCCTCCAAAGATACTCTTGGCGGCGACGACGGAGTTCATATAGAGATAACGGCGACGTCAAGCACGACGTCACCAAAATTGGTAAATTAACTGATATTATTAATTTATTATAGAAAAAGCAAGAGATAAGAAAGTGGTTATGGCGAAACCAGAATCCGAATACACTTACCATGGGTGGAGAGATGAGAATGGAGGTGGAAAAGAAGATCACAAGATCATTTGATGACATAGAAAGTGGATGGAAATTGAGGATGGGAATAATCGATTATGGTTATCTGATTTTTATTTTTATTTTTATTTTATCCAAAGTAAAATCATACGTCTTGTCACTACTGTTAGTTAATCTTGACCGTCAAACGATAAAATCGATCCGAATTAATATTTTACTTAAATCTGATCACTTTTTGAAGCTGAGAAGGGATTCGATTTGGCATGAAATGTGATCCCCAAGTCTACCACAGGACCTTAACAAGGGAAGACGTCCACTCATGGAGATGTGAATCAATCTTGTGAAGTGATTTAAGTGATGGCGAAGGTCTCCCATGTTCCAGAATGATTAGATTTTTCTAATTCCATTCAGATAATTTCTGTAAATTTTTTATTAGACTATTTTTGATAATGTTTATCCGATTTGCATGAAAAAGACCTAAGATTTGCATGCGGTGATGCTCGATAAAGAAACAAAATAAACAGCACATAATGTTGTACTTTTTTTATTTTAAAAAAATAAATAATAAAAGAAGATAGTACAATCTCAAAAATTAATCAAATCTCGCTCGACATTTTAATCGTTCTAATACTATTTTTTTATTTTTTAGAAGTTTGATGTCAATAAGAACTTATTATCGTGCAAAAATAAGAAATTTCTATCTTTTTTTTGCACTAAAAAATTATATATATATATATATATATATATATATATATATATATATATATATAATGTAAAATAGTACAATCTTACAGAAAATATAAATTTACAATTATGAAATATGAAATAATTAAAAGTAAGCTAAAGTTTAAACAATATGATAAGAGAATACTACAGAGTTATGCAAAAGTGAAAATAGTAACAAATAAATAAATATATATATATATATATATATATATATATATATATATATATATATATATATATATATATATATAATATTAAAATATTGATTCTAATTTCGATTTTAAAAGCATATGGACCATACATGATTTCAATTTAGATAGAATATAATTATGATTCAATTTAGATTCAAACAACGGGAAATAGGAATAAGATTCCGTAATGTAATCCAAGCATGAACAATACAAATTAATGATGATTTTTATTCCTTCTTGACTTGAAGGAGATGAAAACAAAAATCGATAGAGATGTAGGATTCTTACAGGCAAAGAAGAAGCATCTGAATTCTACTGCCTCAATTGCCTTTGAGAAGAATAAAAGGGTCATTTTGAAATTTAAACGTACACAAATCATGAGTCAAGCAGTGTCCAAAGTCTTAATTACGGACCCACTATGCTAATGATGCTGCATGCATTGATTGATAAGGAGACTTCACTTAGTGGTGTGTTGAGTGTGGATTACCCAAGTTTCCTGCATAAGCATTGGTTAATTTGATTGGTATGTGAATCTTGTCACTGTGGTTGTGTTTGGTTGCATGCAAGCACAAGTTACACATGCAGTGCCCTTTTCACATGTTTGAATAGACATAGAAATCTTTCAATTAATATGAGAACTTATTATTCTAAGAGATTTTGATGCAATATGCAAGATGAGTCATCTGATGTTTAAGTTAATAAATAATTCAGATGAATTAATGAACGTTGAGTTTTTAGAATGGCTAATTTAGATTAGAGAAAAGATAATATAAGATCATCTAATATGAAAATTAATATTGTTATTTGTTGGTAGCATATTAGGCCTTTTATACTATAGGGGATTCAATTATGATCGAAAGATTTAGAGACATAGTTAGAATCCAAAAAATCATAGTCTCACTTTAGATTTCATATAATGATATTGAGAGTTGATATTTACCTATTGATAGTTGAGTGCTTGTTAAGTGTTGCTAAGTTGGTATCCTCGAACTGCTAAGATTGTCGATATTGTAATTTAGAGTGTCAATCTACCCATATCACTTACAATCTTTTTTATATTTTTATTTTAATATTTTAATTTTTACAAAATTTGATGATTTGATGCCCATACATCATTGAATTAAATTTCTTTCTTAATTTCTATAAATCGGCTTACCTTTTTATCCTTTATTCATACTTTGCACCACTCTCACTATGAAAATTTATATTTATCCAATCAAGATGCAAAATTGTGATGATTTTGAAGAAAAAAATAAATAAATAACTTAAAATATAAAAGATTTCTTTTGTTGGGATCAAGACAAATTTTAATATTTAAAATAAAGAATATTCACAGAATTTTGTAGCTTTGGGATCAATCCAAACAGCGTCTTTAGAGTCTCCTTGATGGGCACGAAGAACAAGCCATCTATAATGAATTACTTCACGAGTCAAATTAAATTGTGCATATATATATATATATTTTTCGTTCAAATAACTTCTTGCAGTACTTTTGGTAGGCTCAAAGAGGACACCTTCTCAGATATCTCCTCTCGAGACAAAAAAAAAAAAAAGAAGAAATGCAAAGTAATTTGTAGTTCGCTAAGCACTCGAATGGGCAATAGACTCCCCAACCTATACTTGTTTTGAGTGTAGAATTAAATAGAAAGGAAAGTGAAAGCATAGAAGAATATGAAAAGTCTAAGATTGATGGCTGTTTCCGAAAAGAAAGTTAAAAATGTCCCTTGGAAAATCCTAAAAGAACATCTCAAACAAAATAATCAATAATAATTATAAACATGATAAGATAACTTACGTAGAGCCGGTAAAAACATATGAAACTTTGGTGTATTCTAAAGAATTTGTCGTCATTGATAGATGGTGAATTATGCCGACTTGATCATGTCTTGAGTCATTGAGTCTTTGGTTGAACGGATGGATTAATGGGTCAAACTCAAAATTTTATATATTATTTAAAAATTTATAGAATAATAAAAGATTATTGTAGGAGCAATAAAGAAGAAGTAAGTCTCTTTGTTGTATTTTAGTTATAAAAAAATAAAAAATAAAAAGATATATGATCAATCTATATGAATAAGGAATATATCATAATTTATTATAGTTTTAAATGAATTAAGGCAAGGCAACAAGTCAAAATTATGAGACTTTAGAAAAGATTTTATCTTAAAAAATAAACCATATAAACTATTTGTTTATTAATACAATTGATTGAGAAGTACTTGGAGAAAGATGGATGAACTTATTAAACACTACTCAACCTTGTAACATAAGATATTTTTATTGTCTGATAGATTTAAGAATGTGGTAGGCTAATTAGGAATGAGAATACCAAATCCTCATGCCAAGACACTACAAGATTATATTAGGAATATACCTAACAAAGCACAAAGTATCTTTAATACTTAAGTTAGCAATATTATTTGATAAATATAGTTAAATGTTGAATCTAAAGAGTTATTGATAAGAACAGAGACATATAATTTATTGAGTGATAATGTACTTGGAGTTTTTATAGTAGGATGGATGATTATGAGAATCTAAGGAGTATTCATGGGAATCGAAGTTAGAGATTTAAGGCGACGACCCATGTTATCCCATAATTACTGTCTTTAATTGTGCATCAAATTCAAATATTTTAATATCATTAATGATTCCTTCGTTAACTTAAATATCTCGACGATATCGAAAAAGAAAAAAACTATATAAAATATTTTTAAAAATATAAAATGTAATTCTATCGAATACGTAAATGAATCGATCGATCGATCGATGCGATTTGATCACTAAGGAACAATATGTAGTTCCTTTTCTTTTTATAAAATTACAAGTCTGAGGTGAAAAGAGATTCTCATGGTTGGTGTTAGTGACATATGAAGAAGATATGGCATTTGGATAGGACTAGCAATCCGATCGTAGAAGTTAAATCTAATTCCATTTTAGATGAGATTGATATTTATGTTGCTTAAGTACTGAAATACTTGCATTATATTATCTTCATACTGATACACGGATTTCCAAAGAAATACTTGCATTATATTATCTTCATACTGATACACGGATTTCCAAGATAGTAATGTATCTAAGGAAGGAACTTAGAGGACATTAGCATGATGATGCTTTGTGACATGGATTGAACACTGATGAATCAAGTGATGCTGTGCATATAGTATTTTTCTTCTTCTTTTTTTTTTCCTGAAATAAATAACAAAAATCCCTACCATACGTAATCAATCACACATACTGAATGCTCCATTGTTTTATTCATCCTGCAAGCCGTCAACATGCAAAGCACAAACATATGTTGAGGCCCCTACCTGCCTAATTCCTCAAGTCTCCATCTAACTATCAGCTCATCTATTCTCCTCCATGTAACCTAAACATGTAGTCCTGCACATCTCATCTCACACTATCATGTAACTACCAAACAAGGGAGACTTGTACTAAAAGCTCCTCGGTCCACATCAAACTGTCATCACTGAAAGAGATCACCGTGGCGAACACGGAACTGTTGACAGCAGCGTTTGGAGGTGTCCGCAAGCGTACAAAGACGTACGCTTCCAAGTAAAATAATGGGGGAAGATGTCTTCTAGCATGGCTTAATTTCGCACCGTCTGTGCTTGGTGGTGGTGCTAACATGATTTCATGCACAAGTTTCTTGCAGCAATGCAGGTAATATATATGATGAATTGAACTTGGCCCTTGTTTGATAACAAGATAATATTATTGACTAACATGATTTCACTGTGGGATGTTACAATCATACTCACAGCCACATCATATCCTTTAAATTCGATACAATATAATTACACCAAATGTCGAAGAAGACACGTAACTAAATGATGATCATGATATTATACTCACAACCACATCATATCATTCACGGCATTAAATGATGATTTCAAGTACAACAATCCGGGTATTGTTCTCAAGACACTCATGCTTTAACACATTCCTCTCTTATAGATTTAATATTCAGTTGATACTGTTGACATAAAAGCTAACTTAAGATTTAAAAGGGCTTTATCAGCTACTTTCTAACGAATTTAATGCAGTATGATTCCACTAGGAACAAGAGAAATGTATAATCATCTTTGGCATCAACATGTATCTTTTAAGTATAATGGCTCTAAAGCTCTACTATAAAAGACTATCTCAGGTTTTTTCCTCAACACATACGAATTCATAAACACTTTATATATTTAGCTCTAGAAGACTTGATACTTAGTCGATGCCTTATTTCCTAAATTAATTTAAGCATTTTGTTAGATAGTCACCCAATATGATTTTGGCATTGGCTTTGAATCGAAATTCTAGTTCGATAATCAAAATTTGATTTAACACGAGGAATATAAATATAATTTTCCTAATAAATATAATGATACAAAAATATAAATTAAAATAATAGTTTTCATAATACATTTTAAATTCTCCTTAATATGTTTCTCAAACATAAATATTATTTCATATTTTTTACATGAACAATGGTTATGTAAGTTCTTTAAATTCTTTCAGAACTTTTAAGATATTTGGCAATTTTTTTTAAGAAAAAGAGAACGTATACCACTAGAAAATCTATTCACTAAAAAAAAAAAGCATTAATAATGCTCCCAAAATTAGTTTTCCTAACTTTAGCCAACTCAAGAATTGAAAAAGCTATATGTCCATACCCTCCTAAAATTTACAAAAATTCAAAAATAGTCTTGAAATATCATTTACATTCTTCTAAAGCCATTCACAAAATATTAAAATACCACATATATATACCATTCTACACCACACGTAAATTCAACAAATGCATATATATTAATAAAAAACAAGACACATGAAAGAATTTGGAGACTATGTCATGTGAATTTCAACTACATAGGCGTATACTTGAGATTATACTCTTTGCGAGCTACACGGAATTATGTCTCTATTCAAATAGATCGACCTCTAATTACAAACTAGTGAAGTAAAAATCCTATTAGGGAAACAATAAATAGCATTATTAGCAAAAATGGTCTATTTTAGTGTCAGAATTAGTGATCGATCCACATCATAAAGTCAAATCGATGACAAACATCACATGAAAATTACTCTAACATTCAAGACGACAAGAATTGAAGTGTCCGGGACTATACCTTCATTAGCATTCAGTTCAGTGCGATGTGAAACACAACGAATAAATGATGAAATGGGAGAAGATAGTGGAAACAAATCGAGGGATGGGTGGAAATTGGGCCTTTTAGACAAGTCGGCCCGGCCCATAATAAGCCCAAACTTGGCCTATTTACGAGACGTAGAACCTGAGTCAGGCAATTAGGCAGACAGCTCGCCGATGAGCCGAATTGCGTCTTCCTAACTGTTACAACCACGCACGCTCTCCTCCATCGCAGCTGATCGCAGCGACAGAGGAGAGGAAATGATCGGGAAGGTCGAGCGTAAGGATTAGGCAGAAGCGAGAAGACCGCAATCGGAACTTTGGAATCGGGTGAACTATCGCGATGGCGCACGAAAGACCCTCTTCCTCCCCGTCCGCTTCTCTCACCGCTGAAGAGAACAACCTGTAAGCGTTCCCCGATCCCCCCGCCCCACCACCCCAATTCCTTTCCGCATTTCTTTTGTAGAAACCCTACCTCCCTCGATCGGGGTTTGTCGTCCCTGCCGGTTTGTAGGATTGGAGCCGAGGGGTTTTCTTGGGTTCATGGAGATTAGGGAGAAAATTTTCGGGTCTTCCCCGTAAAAATTTGACATTGGTGTATCGGGATTTCTTTCGGTAGCTAGTGAGTTGGTGAATAGCTACTGATGACGAACTGCTGACGCAACTGGCCTGTTAAGTTGTTTAATGTCGTTGAATTTGGAATCTTGCATTTCTTCCCCATGTTTTGGGTCTAAGCTTGTGGCTTTGACACCCCTCCCATGCATTAGCAAGAGTGATGTAGTGCAGATGATGATGCGAATGAGGTTCACGGAGTATGGAACCACTCTTGGCTTTTCTTTTCCCCCTTCTCGAATGATGTCAATTACTTGATCCTTATTATGGTTGTATTTCAAGATTGCTACATTTTGCGTGATTGCAGACAACGGGACATTTCTGAGTATCATTTGTTTCAAGAATTTCTTTTGTATCTTATAGCTGTTATAGCTCAATTTTTTAATGTGTCATATAGGTTTCTTGACATACTTCATGAAGCTCCATTATCTGGTCATCGGCAGCCTCGAGGCATCTTTGGTAGCGTCCTATATTGTGTCTTATTGGTAATTATTCTACTAAATGATTCACCTGTTTGATAATCTTTTTTTCTTTAAAGCTGTTCTGCTTATGTGTTTCTTAATAGCTTCTTCCTCACAGAGCATCTTGTCTTGTTTGTTCTTAAAGTTTTTGAAATGAGAAGTTAGGTGTTCATTTTATCATTTCCAGGCAGGATATGCTGTTGTAGCTGCAGCTGCTCCATGGATATTTCTTCTAGTACCAAAATTAGTTCCAACACTGCTCTGTAGTTGCAATGTCCTCCTTTTGATAATTACAGGTTTGGTATTTGATTCTTTTAATTATGTTTGTTCCTTCCTTATGTTCTCAAATCTGTCCATCTAGTTAACCTGAAGCACTTTGTGTTCCTGTCCATTCTGTATTTTCATGTGTCTGAGATTGATCTTTAATGTATTTTGTTTATTCTTTGTTTCTACTTTTCTTTTACCCAGATGTCTCAGTGCTTAGGATTTATTATCAATAATATAGATTTGCATGCTTTTACATTTGCTATCTTTCTATAGTCATATTGTACATGATCCCACTTTTATTATCTGTCTACATTCATGTAATACGTGGAATTGAAACTTCAATATTTAAAATGATTTTTTAAAGAGAAATGGCGTGGAATGCTTTTAACAAATTTTTATTGGTTCATTGGTTGCAATTGCCTATGCATTTTCTACCATGAAAATTCTTAATAACCTTGCCTGTGCCATGGGCTAGAAATATAATGTCACTGGACTCTAAGAAGATGCCATCTAAAGTTCAATAGATAGACACAAATAGGTGCACATGTTTACTTAGAATATGATTGTGTGACCTTTTGTCTAATATCCCACACATAATCTCATTCCTCTCAGCTCCATTTCTGATGACAGTTGGAAAGGAGAGAGGAGGACCAAAGAGAAGAAAATAAAGCTCGCAACTCAAATAGAAACATTAGATGTCATCACCTAGAGGAGTCTAACTAGATGTTCAGGACTTGGGAACTAACCGCTCTAGGAAATCCACGAAAGAGATACATAGTTTATATGAAAAGAAGAAGGCATGTCCAAAGGAATGTGTTTAAAATTACTTGATGCCTTCAAGGCTTACAATTTTTTTTAAAGTTGTAGTATTGGAAGTCCAGGGTTCTCAATTTCGATGTGTACCGCATGGTACGAGCGGTATGTATCGGTTTGAGAGGATACCAGTACACGGACTGTCCTCTACTGGGCAGTACTAGTGTTTTGACCGGTACCGAGACATACTAATCGATATCGCCTTGGATTTCGACCGTTACCGAGGCATTCCGATCGGTACGCCCTGGCGTGGTAGGTGAAGGTATTTTTAAGGTTTTATGGTGTACCATCGGTACTCCCTAGCTTATCGACGGTATATACCGGTACGTACCATACCGAGTAGAGCTCGGTACGTCGATATGGACCGGTATTCAAAACCCTGATTGGA